>CM047989.1:17810432-17824182 GCA_026261665.1 Melanotaenia duboulayi | reverse complement strand
GGTGACTTTTTTTATATCTCATCTGTTTAGATGTTATTTACCTTGAAATTCGGCATAATCAGGGGTGTGTCCTTTTGATTGACAGGTATCCAATATCCGTGGCAAGAAGGGAGAGTGTAGCACAACCACGGTTTTTAGCCAGCTAACACCGCACCTTAGCTTTAGCCCGCCTACCTCTGTTAGCTGGTTAGCTACCGTTAGCTCCGGGTTAGCTCGGTTAGCTCTTAACTACCGGCAGCTCAGAGTTTGATGGGTGTCAATCATCCACCCCCACCTTCACATTTCCCCTCTCAGCTCCACCTCTCTGCCCATTTTTGGATTTTCTGGGAATGACAACACGCCAATGGGTAACGTCACGGAGGCTCCGTCCATCATTTACATACAGTCTATGGTTGTGACAATATTATTTCATACATTGGACAACTTGTGAATCAGGACAGCACAGCACAAATAATAAATAAAATAATAAATAAAAAGTCAAATAATGTCAACATGGGTTAGCAGCATTTGTAAATTAATTAATGCTTTGCCAATTTTTCTTATCAGTTGTGCTGCCAGCTGTAGGGTGAATCAAACTGTCACCATTAATGAACAACAATCATTCTTTTTACTTTCTGATCCCAACTGAGTATCATGTCACTCTGATTTTATTCAGGAGGATGAATCACTACTCACATCCATCAGTTATGCCTGTCTCATGTTGCTAGTGTTGTCAACTGATGACGATGAGAGACAGAACAATTAATGTCTTTATCCATGCTTGAGTATGTTTCATGCATGGCTGTGCCAACAGTGGGGAAAACTGGGGAAGGTTGAAAGTGAAGGAGGGAAAATGGAGGGAATTGGAAAAGTAAACAAGGCAAAGGGACAGCTGAGGTTGAAAAAGACATTTTAGCGACCGAGAGGGGGGAAATGAGTGGAATGGACATCATTAAATGTGTCATACAATTGTTGTTTACTTCTGTAATCCATTTCCTTTCTTCCTATCATCATCCTCTGGGAATCCTTGTTCTTCTCTGACAGCAGGGGTCTAGTGGGTATTTTATGTTGACAAAAGGCCTGTGAATGTGGCTACATTTGGTTCTTTTTGCTTGTTTTGTGGTCAGAAAAAGTTTTTATTTGTTCTACTTTAAATATTTATGTGGGCTTATACAGCACTGTGTACAAGGTTAGGGAAGCATCTAAGCAAGAAATAAACTGCAAGACTTTTAAGTTTACTTAAAGATGCACCACAGAACTTTTTAAAGTTTTTTCTGTAATGTGTCCCTGATCGACGGCTAATTCAGCATCCCTCTTGCCTCCTGCCTGTACTGTGAGGTCGCCAGGCAGTAGAAAACAATCTCGTCTTGACTCTTGTGTTATCCCTTGTTCTCTCATTCTTTTCCTCTGTTAATGTCTTTATGTGTAGCTTAGCTGAAACAGCTGTGGTGTGCATTCAGAGCAGCTGTTTTGTTTCTATCTGCTTCCTAGTGTGTGGCGTGGTGCGTAAAGCAAAACTCTGCTGCAACGTCACACACCGTCCCAGAAGAAAAAGTTGAATGATGTGGTTTCTCAGCCTCAAGATGCTGCTGGGCAGTGACGGCTCCAGAAATGCACATAATAAATATCACTGCCATCAAATTTTTCATCAAAGTTTTGAGGTTGGAAAGTTACAGAGTGCCTCTTTAAAACAACAGAAGCCTTGTACAATGTACTTGCATGAAAGTAACTTTCCATTAAAGAAACTTTCCTTACTTTTGTCGGTTATAATTATAATTTAGAAGTATTTAGAAATCATTGTAATAGGGCTCACAGTACACCGGGACTTTCGGGGTAGCCCAAGCTCCGTCTGGTCAGAGTTTGCAGAGGCATTATCAAAGCCAAATGAAGTCATTTTTTTGGGAGTCAAATAATCCAAATGAATGGTATTGTAACATTTATTAATTTTGGAGGCAGTTTTGTGTTGTATGTTCCATACATTGGACAACTTATGAATTAGGACAGCACTGCACACATTTGAACTAATGCCTCCTTAATAAACTTTAACGTATAAAGCATAAAAGCATAACATGCAAATAAAGTAATATGTACCTTTTTTCAGGTGTGTACTGCAACATCTCAAGTCACATGCACATGCCCAGTCAAAAATATAATTACCACCAAAAAAAAAACCCTCTGCTTCTACTGTATGGAGCTTTTAAAATTAGAAACAAGGATGGAAAGTTCTTTTAACACGACCTGTATGGATGTTCACAGCACACAACAAACAACAATGCTGCTGTCCATGGTGCTGAAGGAGACAGAACAGATCACCTCTGTCGTTCGGAGGATTTAAATAATTAAAATAAATACATGAATAAGCACACAACGCAAGTAATGCTACTCTTTTCAAGAAACTTCAGAAACCTTATTGAAAAAAAAATAAATGTAACTCAAAGTGAAACCCTGAGTCTTTCAAGGGAGACAAGCTTTAATTAGCTACCCAGTAATTTGAACCGTAACTGTAATCATTATCAATTTAAGGACCAAAACAGCTGGAGACAAAAAAACAAACAAAGAAACAAACTGCCCAATTAAACCAAAAAGCAATACTGGATGAAGACATTAAAATAAAATGAAGCAGGGATCCACTCATGCCGCAGTTTTTAAATCCCTGCTAGCTGCTTTTTAATTTTCATTTTGATCAGTTAATTCAGGCTCCAGCCATGACCATGCAATGGACGGTATCCTTCTTTTTCTTCTCTTCACTCTTTTCCTCTTTTATTTACTCTACAGCATTACCATATTAAATGCATTAACATGTAAATTCAGAAATAGACTAAATAAAGAATAAGGAATAATAGTTAAGTATCAACAGAAGCCTTATATCCATAAAATTTGTTCAGTATGACACAGGGGTCAGGCCATCATTCTGCTTGCTATGATGCTGGACAGGACAAGATTAAAAATAAATAAATTAATAAATAAAATAAACATAAAAAACAGACAAAACAAAAGAAAATGAAAATGTTTCACAGAATATAAAGTAAGGCTATATTTTGGTTTGGAATAATGATTCTATGAACCCCTCTTATAACCTTTACTGGTCACCTCTTTATATCTCTTTTACCTTACAAAGACTTTCTTACTGTATATAAATCTGAAATGATTGCACTGTTCTGGTAAATGCAGCTATTTAAAAGGACCACCATGTTCAGCATTCCCCTCCGCTGCAGTTCCCACCGTCCTGTCCATAATTCAATTAAATCCTATCTGGGATAACACAATAAAGCCATTGAGATCATTCCCATTGTGGTGCTTTTGGTCCATAATTAACATCCCTATCTCCTGCTTTGCCTGTTCAAAGGGAGTTAAGGGCAAGAGAAGGCTACAGGAACTTGATAAAAATGCAAATCTCAGTCACCGCTTAAATGCAAATCACAGCAGAGCTGGACTTAAATCCTGCCTAATTTAAATCTCTTCATGCAAAATCTGCATTTATTTTTAATTTATCTTCTTTCTTTTTGCTTTATTTTGCACTGTTAACAGAAATAATGTTTAAAAGTAACACAGATGAAAAAGCCCCTCAGTCCAAGCCTTCATATCTCATGGTGTCTCATTTCAATTGGACTCTCTAAACACAGAATGGTGTTAAAGCTGACCAGATAATCAGTATATTAAAGTGCTGTTTGCTGAATGTGTAAAAAGGAAGCTGCCCTGCTGTGTCCTGTGGCAGAAAAAAAGACTCTACTACTGTCCGTCCTAGTATTCCCTTGTTCCCAGAGTGTGTCCTTAAAATATGATCATGGAGCTCAGGAGTGAACACTGTGCACTGGATCATTTTAATATAAACTCAGATTAAATATGAGAATAGATGTGTCTCTGTGTGTTGTTTATTTCTTTTTGTCATTGCTTTTTATGACTTTCTTCCTTTGTTATCCATCTGTTGCTTTCAGTCTCATCTGTTTGTTTAGCACCATAACATGGCTGACAGTGTTCCCAGCAGGGCAGGCAGTGGCGGATGGCCTCCTATATCCACTACAGCATTCCCACAGACCAGGTGGGTCTCAGCAGGGCCCTGATATGACAGATGACTCATCACCACTTTCCCTACGCACTCACCAATCCTTCTTTTTTATCGTAATGGAGCTAATGTTCATGCTTAGGAACAGCTAACGAAGAAACTTGGGCCTTATGAAAACTTTATAATGGTGGAGACCGTTGTTTCTTCTGCAGGCTGTAGAAACGATGTGTCTTTTGGTGATGCACTTATTCTAACCCTGATTTCTACTGAATTATTGATGGTCAACAGGGTCAAGGTTGGCTTTTAGTGCTCCCCTGTGGGGTTATTGCACGGCTGAGCACAGCATCTGCACTCATAATATCATCACCACCTAGATGGTACAGGACACACTCTCAAAACCTCCCGTTATGAAGCAAATGGATGTGGATGGTTTGACTGTAGCTGACAGTGTTCATAAGTCTGCATTTGGATACTGTATGTCATGCTGGGACCAGATTTTATTGTTGTGCTGTAAACTGAATGTTCTTTGTTTTTTTGTTTTGGTTTCTTTCTTTTAAAGTCATGTCCCATTATTTCTTTTAATTTTCAACTTTTACCCTAAAATACACATTAATAAAATCTTAATTTTATACACAGTAATTGCTTTTTTTCCCCCCTTTTTTGCTTTAATAGTTTTTTTCCAGCTACAAGTTTTTACTCATTCCTGGGTAGTTTATAATTAAATTCTAACTCAGTTGTGTTTTAAATTGATGATTATCTAAATTGTAATTCTTAAATTCATTTTAGAAAAAAAAAACTATTTAGAATAACAAAGTTTTTTTACTATTAAAATAAATGGCACATATCAATTCAGATGTAAAATTTTGTCGGTTTTCTGCTAATTGTTTTTAAAATTGGCTTTTACAGTTTTGTATGTTCTGTTAACGTGACAGACAAGAGAGGTTTTTATCAGTTATTAAAAGGATGCAGAGTCTATATGGGTGTGTTTTTTCAACTTCCTATCACGCATGAACAGATTATGATGGGCCGTGTTTGAAACAGTCTTTTCTGTTCCTGCTCTAAAGGGAGACTTTTGACTCCGACAGTAGTTTGCACTGTTTTGTGTCAGATTTTAGTTTAAGAAGTGAGAAGACTTTTTGTGAAAGTGTACTTTCTACTCTAATATACTTTCTAATTTCAATTATCCAGAAGTTCCATCTATCTGAGTTTACACTAGTGTGTTTAACTCTTTTCATGCCAAGTAAATGAACCTTTAATTTTTTTAAGAAGATCTAGGAAACTTATTTAACTTTTAAGTGTAAAACCACTTGAAAAGCATTGTGAGTTTTCACTTGTCCCGTCTATGTTGAACGTGCTCTTAGACAACTTTGAAAACAAGAATGCATTTACACAAAAGATCCATTAAGAACCAGCATAAATATTAGATAAATACACCCTATTACACGATTTTTGTCTACCATGCCAGATAGACATCTATTTTTTGTGGATCTGCTGACTCCAGTTCCTTGCCTATTCATGCGTGTGCGCATGTGTGTTCCTGAGAACAAGTCATTTTCTCCATTGCTCTCTTCATAAGATATTTACATGGCCATCTATTATGAATTGTGATCTGATTGAAGCTGAGTGTTCCCATCTTGCCCCCCATGTGAACTCACCAACAAGAACCAGGTTTTAAAAAGTCTGAACTCATTTTGGAATCCTAAAACTCACAAAGTTAATGACATTTTTTGTTGTTGTTTTTTTCTGTTAGTGAAAATGTTGTGAAATGTTGCTTTCTGTATCTTGTGTTATACACTGGCTCAGCCCTCAGGGGGTGACATATAAGGTTTGTTTCTATCAGCTAGTGGTGAAATCATAATGCTGATGAGTTAAATGCTATTTTACACACACAACTGTGTGGGGCATGTGTGGAGTTATGTTCCTGATGTTTTTTTTTATTTGGATTCAATTAAATACATGCAAAAATTCTGAATAGAACAGCCTCATACCTGATTCCACTTCCTATTAGATAACTTACAGGGCAGCTCATCTATCCATATTCTTTTTTTTTTTTTCTATCCATTTTCTTTACATGCTTTATGCTATTCAGGGTTGCTCACATTCACTTTTAGAGTCAATATAGAATCACATTAAAATGCTAATGCCACAAAGTCCACATTAAAAGTCTCCAGCCAAGACGGAACCAGGAACCTTGTTGTTGTGGTCTAACTAACCACCAGGCAGCCTACAGTTCACCATCACTGCTCTGCAGACTGATTCAACCAGGATATGACTTTACTGTGTATTTTTACTTTCATGTAGAATACTGAAGAACAACCCAAGAGAGAGTTTAAAGCTTATAGTTAAATTTGAGAAAATGGAAATGCAGAAAAGGATCAAACTCTTTTACTGCCTATAAATTACAAACGTATCTGGGCTGTCTTCACTTTAATGAATGCCATAGAAAGGGATGAAATGCTCCGTTCTGTGCACCAAAACTATCTTGTGGGCAGCTGTTCAGTATCATCTGTCTTGTCCTTTGACTTTATTTCCTAAATAAAACACACTGGTGGAAGGAGTTACTTCTTCTACTTCTTCTATATCTGAATTTGTTGGTGTCTTTCTCCAAACATCTGCTTTACCTTCTCTGTCTCTGCCTCGTACACACACACACACACACACACACACACACAAACACATACACACTGACTGCTCAGTAGTGGTCCCTCAGAAGCCTGACCTTTATTCATTTCACCACCCTTTCTTTCTCTGGGAGATTCTCTCAGGTCTCTACATCCTCTGTCTCTTTGGTCTCCATCTCCCTCTCTGCACCTCCCACCTTCATGCCTCCTTTCTCTGTGTGTGATCATGTGGTTTTATGTCCTCAACTTTAGGTCTTTTCACTACTCTGTAATTCTTCTTGTTTCCTGTCCTGTCTTCAGCTTCTGGTTAATTTTTAATATTTATTTAATAAAATACACTAAAACAGGTTTGTCCCTAGAGCAGCAAAACATCCATTAAAAAAAGAATACAGAGTTGCTTCTTTCGTCCTGTAAGCAATGAAACTGTTTAAGTAAAATGTCTGGTTGTTGCTGAAAGAATGCACTTATCTCATATAAAAATAAATATAGCAAAGATGTGATACAAAGTTTAAAAAAAAATGTATTGATACGTCTGATAATACAGCATTATATCTATAATTATGGATAAAGATTTAATGATATTACAGATATACATGCGTGTCTTCGGACAGTGGGAGAAGGCCAGAGCACCCACGCATACACGGGGAGAACATGCAAACTCCACACAGAAAGGCTGCTGTTTACACCTCACTCCAAGCTGTGTGCCACTGTGCAGTCATATCAAATCACAACCGGTAATGGAAAAATCTAAATGCAATTAAATTCCTGAGCTCAATCTGACATTTAAATAAAAAAATTGTCTGTTTCTTTTAACATTAAGAAACTGTGCCACATTCTCTATATTGAGTAAATTTTTTTACATAATGCAGAAGAAAACTGAAAATAGTTTTGCTTTTCATTGCATGAAAGCAGAATATAGTGTAATATTACTCCTATGTAGAGTGTCAAACAAAATATTTGTATATCTTAGCTGTGATAACCCGTGTAATAGTAGTCTGACTTTAGTCATAGTTAAACACCACACGTTTAGTTGTCAGCATTTTCCTCATCAAACCTAAAAACATTAAAAGCAAAACAAAATGTAAACAATTCTACATGTTTTACAAATGATGTGTCTGTTTGTTTGATATTGTCAGATTGGATTCTTGCTCTTGGCTTGTTGAACTTTGAATCATTGTATCAATTTATTGTTAGATCAGTATTAATCATGAGAATGTCCAAGAACATGTAAAACACTGCAATTTTAATCTATTGAAATCTGTCAGGTTGTGGGTTACTTAGTGAATTAGTGAGGGAGCTGAAAGAGGAATTACAACAGACAATCCTCTAAAAAGATGAACTGACAGTATGAGTCCAACCTGACCAGGGAGTCGGGCTACAGGCCCAAATATACCAAGGCCAAGAGGTCACTGTACATTTCTCTATTGTCTTTGTCTAGTTCCCTCTCCACCTCTTTTTTCTTCTTTTACTTCACCTCTTCTCTGGCACCCTTTCTTTGTTCTCTGTGTCCCTCCTGTCCTGCTGTCTCTCCTTTCTCCTGGCATAATGACAGCCAGCTGTCAACACCACACCGGCTCTCCTGACCACCGAGCAGACCAGACAGCAGCACTGATGAGATCACTCACTGGATGTCCCTCGCTGGTCAAAGCTCAGTCAAAGCTATTTCAGTTGCCAGTGTTTCTTTACTTATTCATAAACTTTTTTTTTTTTTTTTTTTGCTTTTGGTTGTGGTTTGTGTGTTTGTTCCTGTGTGCACATCTGAATCCTCCTTGACTCATGTTCTTATTTATGCAATTTAAGTCTTAAATTTAAATTATATTTGTCTATTTATATAAATATGTATCCAACTATTTTCTCTCTGATGCCTCTCGGGTAGCCTAAGGCAAATCATTATTTAAACATTAGACCTGCCAGTTGTATAAGAGGGAATAAGTGTTAATGTATAATTCAGTACTTTAAAATTTGGTCTCTTCTGTTCTTAGTTTTCCCTTTACCTGCCTGGTTCAGTATGTCTGCAGCAGGTGTCTTCTGAGGTTACCACAGGTCATGAATGCTGTGTTCACTTGGAAAGCATCAGGTGTGAACTGAATATCAATAGAACTGCAAATTTAAAAAGGTTGGATCTTGGAGGCACAGGCTAAGTACAGGTATTTTTAACAACAAGGTTTTTACTCTTCTTTCTCCAGCTTCATTAGGGTTTCTAAAATTCTCCCAAAGAACATGTAAACATGTCTCTATTGGCCCAGATGGATAGTGACTGACCATATGACTGACCATATATATATATATATATATATGTATGTATGTATATATATATGTGTGTGTGTGTGTGTGTGTGCGTGTGTGAATAAAATAAACCTGTCCATATCATAAAAACAACCAAATAAGTGTTTATTTAACTTTTCTTCGCTATTGTGAGTTTTTCCCATAAATATGACATCTACCCAGGTTTGGTTTAAGCCCACGATGCTAGCATTATGTTATATATAAAAAGTTCCATTAACAAGGTTAGCATCAGTGCTGCCTTGGCTAGGTTAGCCTACAGCCAGCAGGAAAGGGGGAGACCGATGCATATTTGCCACATTAAAGCAAGGAGAGCTGTGCACAATCTGACCTCTCAAACCAAAAGCCCCAATTTTCATATTTACATATCGTTACCCTCAGCATTATTCCCTAAGTCATATTTTAAGGTTTACATATCATTAGCCCCATAGGAATTATGCTAAGAGGCTAACAATACAGAGTCAGAGAAAATCTTCTCCCTGTAAGGGTGTTTAAATACTGTTCCTTCAATAAATACTTTTTATTTTAGTGTTAAATAAAACGAAGATGGTTTTGATTGCTATTGTGTGCCAACATGCATTTGTTTGTCTGCTCAACAATTCTCCTATTGTATTAGTTACACTTTTCTCAGCAAGCTAGTTGTTACACTCAATGGTTTCAAAATTTATGTTTAAATTCTTCCTCATTTCATTTTCAGAGTTGTGCTGTGCAAATGTACTGCACATGCTAAAGTCTGTATTAAACGTACTTCATAATTTAGCTTGCTAAATGCTTTATTCCACACTGAGATGAGCAGTTAAATTACAAATAACAGGAGAGTAAATTAGCAGTAAGCTACTGTCCTTGCATGCCCTTGGTGTTGAAAGATTGCTCCAAAGCCCAAGCTTTCAGCACTATGGACGGTAGTGTCTTTTTTTAGGTTCTTGTTTTATGTCAGAGAGTCTATAAAGGTTTGTCCTGGCAGATCCTTCCTCATTTGAAGGTCTTTTATTTACACGTTCAGTTCTTTATCTTCATTGCTTCCCTTGCGACTGTTGAAGCTGCCTCCACTTTGTCACTGCTCCTATACATTTCATCTTAATAGAATCTTTTTCCAACATGCAAGGTTATTATACTGTAGTACTATTAAGTATTTGGAGCCAAACCTTGATCTGCAAGTGCTAAACTGTAACAGTTTTGTTGTATAGACCCAATCAAACACTAAATAAAAGCAAAATAGTTAAAACAGTTATGTTTTCACGTGGAATCCATAAGGAATTTTTTTCTAAAAGAAAAATCGCCCAAGTTATTTCTCTAGTTCTGCCCCTCTTCTAATAATGCCTTTTTCTTTTGTGTCAAATAATCCAGCAGCCAGTGAGCGATTACAGTGGTAATAAAGGACAAGTCCAGCATTGTTTTACTTCCAGAACACACACCTGCTGCACACCTTTTTTCCCAAACCTTATAAAGAAAAATCTTTCTGAATCACGCTATAACCTCTGGAAAGGGAAGGTCATGTAGTCTGCAGCAAGGAACAAGGAAACTGTTCCAGTCCTTATTGAAGTTTTCGACTTTATTAATTCTGATTATTTTTTGCTCATAAGACACTGTTTCTAACATAGAATCCATCCATATTTTCAGTTCTTAGGGGTCAGACATTTTTATGATGTGAGAGTCACACTGGCTGCAGTGACATTGGAAACAATTATTATCATAAGACCTAATTTTTTGATGGATTGGTAGTTCTGCAGTATCCCAGTAATCCCCTAGTAAATACAGCATTGGTTACTTTGGTGTCACTAGAACACTTAGAACCACAATTATTTTTGTCTTTGTGTATGTTAATTAACAGTTGAATATGCTCAGCTATATTTTTACAGCATATGCAGCGGATATATGGCACAATATTTTACACTGTTGCACAGCAACACTTGATGGGAAAATCAAGGTTACAACATTGTTGCTGATAAGTATTTCAATAAGGCACTAAGCTGTCTGTGCTGAAAATGAATACTTCAGAGTGCAAAGCTGCAGGCGATTAAATATTTGCTGCTACAATTCTGTTTAGCAAAATACGTGCAGACAAGTCCTGCTTCTTAAAATACTTTCAGATATATTGTGACTTAGGTCCAATACTATTACCATCAGAATGACTCTGCAGTGTTTCCAAATGTGCTGCAGCTACGTACATATCAATGACCACAATGCTGTGAACTAAAATATATATTGTTTATCGGATTACAATGTACAACTGCAGATATCCTAATCTTAATCGATAAAACACTATATGGATTTTTTGGAACAACGTGCTTAATTAAATGAATAACCATGCAATTGTAGTTGAAAATCTATTCTTCTTATATTTAATCAGGTACAAACAGAGAACACGATCAATAGGAAAACGTATGGCATCCACATTCACACACATTTTCTGCACTTTAACCTAACATGCACATCTCCTCCTTTTTATCAACAGCTTATGCAAGTTCAGTGTTGGAGATGACATGAAGTAAAAATCTCCTTTCACACAGGACAGATTACCTGGGGGAAGGATTTGTAATAATAGAACAGATCTTTTGGGAAATCTCCACGTCTGCGAAGATAGGGGGAAAAAATGCTTGTTAGTACTAAACTGGTTTCAAGATACATTTTTTACCCAGAGTTACATTATTTTATCTTTGTAGAAATTAAGTTTATTCTTATTTCATGTCCTAAAAGTCTTTAAATACAGCCCCACTGGCAACCACTGTTTACAAATCTGGTATGTTCTCAATATTCTACCAGAAATATATATGTTTTTTTTTTTTTCTGGCTGTACAAGCCTTATAATCATCCACAATTATGAAGGAGTATTAAATATATGTTGTTTCAAAAGATAAATATTTAACTTTTTTTTTAAGTGGCTTTATACATGACTGGACTAAATAAATTTCCTATTCCAAATAAATTTAATGTCACTTCAGCTTCCATGGCTTCCTTTGACATCCCCTTTTCCATCACTGGAGTCTGGCCTTTGATGCTAAACATTAGCCTGACATCAGATGTGAGAAGGAACTTTCAGTCACCCTTTACTAACTTCATATGACTGAAGCAATGTCACAGTCTGGTATAAAAGCATGGATGTCGGGATGAGGACATTATGGCATGGGTGTCACAAAGACTTCTACTCATACATACATTCTGCTCTCAGTCTGTCTGTAATAGTCTGGTGGTCTGGAATGATTGAGCCCTGAGAAATCCTCAGGATAACAAGATGTTCTGTGAGTTTATGACTATTCCTCTACTGTAGATCCACTGCATTCTACAAAATGAAAACATCAGTTACATCCTGTCAATAGTTAATCAACAGGTACATGTCATATGCCAATCTGCCAACTGTACAGTTAAAATAAACTGCACCAAACTATTGTGAAAACAGTCTTGGAAAATGTTTGTGCTTATGTCAATAAAACGGAAAACTATGGCACAGTTAGCCAGTCAGCTGGATTTTGGCCTTTATAACATAATAACTGGTGTTAACATAATATTCCTCTTGTCTACACAGCTTTCAGCTTGGGGCTGGAGTTTCGAGCATATGTGAGTTTATTCAAAAGATATCTGTGCACAGCCCCTTGGTTCTATCTGTCGCTTACCTGGTTGTGTGCACTATTGAGGTGGCTACCAGGTGGCTACTGTATGCACACTGTGACAGCTGAGGTTTTAAAAGCCTGAGAGAGGCTGATGAGGAGGGTCAGGCAGTCATGCATGAAGCTGCTGAAGATGAAAACTGCTGAATCCCAGCAGGATTGCAAGTAGTGGAGTGCTTTGCTCCTCTGCACTGGATTAACCCCCCCTCAGCAGCTGGTAACTGAATCTTTATGCAGAATGCATCAAATAGGAAAATTGTTTAATGGCAGCTTTGGAAGATGATTTCAATTTATGATACCATGGTGTACCAATTATTTTCCAAATCTTTTAGCATTTTAGTATATACACTGTTTTATAGCTGTATTTGTATTTAGTTGTTGGTGCTGCAGGATAAGTCCCAGAAAATCTCTATTTTAGGTGAGAAAATATATAAGGTAAATAGTTTATGCAGTTTATGCACTGGGAATGCATGTTTCTTACCAGCTGCCTAATGCAGATTTTACTATCATGCTTGGATTGGTGATCTTCTAGATTAAAAACCAGTAGCCCACACTGTTTGACCTGGTGACGTTCATTATAACAATGTGGAATCTTTTAGGTTAATCATGTACAAACTTTCCTTTTGCCAGAAAACACAATAGGGGACTAAAACTAAACTAATCAGCTGCTATAGTAGAAGTTATCTAAAGAAATTACTAAGTCTTAATTAATGTCTTGAAGCAGAAATTAAGCCTTATCTGTTACACAGCGTCTCATATTACTAGAATTTTAAAGTAAGTTTTTTAAGGAACCCAGATCTTGCTCTGTTTATCCCTCCTGTACAGACATAAAGCATTTATTTAACAGAAAAATATCTGTGTGAAAATAGCATCAAGCATGTAGCCACAGCCCACCCAACAGAGGAAGCACCTTTGTGCCTTAGCTCTGCAGCCTTTTGCCCTGCAGGGGTTATTAGTCATCCTTGCTGTGGGAGCAAGGCCATCGTGGCTTGCTGGTCTCTGTTCTCCCAGAGCCCTGCAGCGAGGGAGGTGCAGGTGTTGTGTCAGCAGAAATACAGTATATATTGCAGAGACATGTATAAATACAGAGATAAAAGGTGAGAGGAGAGAGCATGATGAGGCTGAAGATGGATCAAAGAGATTAAGATGTTATCGATAATAAAGAGGTAAAGTATAGCGGTAGTGTAACATGAGAGAGCTCTCTAGCTATGAAAAAAATGTATTCTTTTTCCCTTTAAAGGCCAACCCAAGAAAAAAAA
>CM047989.1:17782894-17803585 GCA_026261665.1 Melanotaenia duboulayi | reverse complement strand
CAAACAAAGAAAGAAAGAAAGTAAGAAAGTAAGAAAGAAAAGGGGGGAAATATTTCATTGCCTTAGGTGGTTAATATTAAAGTAATTTGTTTTTTTGTTTATCAAACACCAAAGTAACCGCACCACATTCTGCTGCTAGTCATCTGCCTTCCAGTTTCTCTGCAATGTTTACTGAGAACAATAACATTATTTGGGTTTACAATGATAGTTTGTCCTTATCTATGCGTGTGTGCCACCGCATATCTCACCTAACACAGAGGGACACTGGTGTCCATTGATATTCCTGCTCAGTGTGCATGTCAGACGTGCTTCGTCCAACTGTGCAACACAGGGGAGACAGTGTTTGACGGAACGTCTCAATATTTAATTATCCACAGCTGCTACAGAGCAAATAAAATGATCTTAGGATCTACAGACGTGACTGGACTCTCCTCAGGCTGGAAATGCATATAGATAAAGAGCACGCACATGCACTTTACATTCTCACTTTTTAACTGTACAACATGTTATATAAAAAAAAAAATAGCAAAGCACTACATCAGTCTGCTGGCTAAAGAAAAAAAAAAAACATAATAATAATTAAAATAAATGTCACAGTGACATCCTGAGAGGCGTGTGACTGCATCCTGACCATTTTCCTGGATCGAGGGGATTGATAACACAGCAGAGCTTCTGGCAGATAGTCCCACATCAGTGGAGTAAATGTTCTTCCAGTCTAATTAGAAAGAGGCTCAGAAGTGTCCTTGTGTTTCTCTAAGGGAAATATATTAAGAACAACAAACAAACCCTCTGTGGAGATGGATTAAACAAAAAAGAAATAAAGTTTCTTGTGATTGCCTTTAAATGTTAAATTAATTTAAGGAGCCTCAGGTAGAAATATGTGGAGCTGCAAGTGATTTACTAAAATAGAGAAAAAAAAAAAACACAAGACAAGTGCTTTGCTTCCAGATGGAGGTCGTGCATTTTGTTACTCTTTATGTGTGTGTGCTGTGTGCTTGTGTGGCTGTGCTGTGTGATGCAAAGAAACTGCAAATTTGTTGTATGCCTCACTCTGGATACAAATGTTCAAATACATAATCACAATTACTCGGTGAATGCTGAGGCCGACATGATTAGGGATTCTACTGACAAACGAAAAGACAGAGTTTGTCTACGCAGCCTTTTAATGAGAGGGAATAAAAAATAAAAATAATTAAAAAAAATAAGATGGAGTAAGATAACCCAAAACACATTTTCCTTATGCTGCCATGTAAATTATCAACAGTGCTCACTGCAAAACATCCTAGAAATCTGATTACACTGGATCACTGGATGCTTTCAGTTATTCCTGAAGGCTGAAGAAATGAGTCAAAAAGACAGTGAGAGGACACCCATGCATGATAAACTATGGAGAAGGAAGAATAAGGAGGACAATTTAGAGCTGCAGGATGTGATTTTCGACACTGGATGGTCAGCCTGGCATTGTTTTGGCACCACTGAATGCTTGATCCATTCAAAGCACTTTGCCAGCAGCTTAGACAGGGAGGATTATCAGACGCCACTTTTAGCCTCTTAAGCAAGCCGCAATCAACGCCAGCATGGTCCAAGAGAGAGTGAGACAAAGGACTTAGTCCACAGACAAACGTGAGCACAAAGACTTAGCTAAATGTCAGACAGCTTGTGTATTGTAAATGCAACTTTTATGCGCTGTTGTTGCTGTTGTCTGAGCGGCTGCTGTTTGTGTACTCTTTTCTCTGAGCAAAATGGAAAAAGGGCAACGGGGGCCGACGGGATTGAAGGAAGAGGCGGGTAGTGGAGAAAAGCAGAGGAGGAAGAGGAAGTAAGCAGCAGCACCGGCGGGTAGACGCCACTGGACATTTGCTGCTAAGCGTTTAATCTCTCACGCTTGGAGAATACAAACGATCTTGTAATCGTCCCCGACCTTGACATGAACAGCGAGGTGGTGAGGGAGCTGCGCTGCTTTGCATTTCCCACAGATGCTTTGCCGAGACACGCACAACAATTAGTAAACTGGAGAAAAAGGAGTTGAGTCTGTCTTTTTCCAAGCATCCTCCTTGTTTTTACACTCCCATTGGGGTAGTCACCTGGCACACCCCCCAAAAACTACAACTTCTTTTAATTTTAAATACTTGATTATGATAAAGACATCAGAGCTGCTGCGTCACACACCTCCAGGCTATGTTGGGCTGCAGTTATTGATTGTGCACTTTAATTACTATTCCACCAGTTATTTACATTCACTCTTTAAAGATTTAGTACATCAAATATAAAATGTCATGCTTTCATGTGTGACCAGGGTGCTGGTGGTCATTGAATATTCTGTAGGTTATTATTATTGTAAATTATCTATGTGCTTACATTTGGCATTAGAAATGCTTGCTTGTCACCATAGTGACACCTTAAAGTGACTGTGAGGGAGCCAGTGAAGTTAAATGTAAAATTAAAACTGCCTTTAAATAAATTAAATCGCTTTTATGCAATTATGACCTCAATTATACCTCTGTTGTTGACTATGCTGAGAGTTAGGATATGATTATTCTCCAGGCAAATTTAATTAGTTTTTCAGCTGTTTGATTATAAGAACATGGGATGGGCTTTATTTAGTTTAGTTTTTTTTTCTTAAACCAGTATGTTTTTTACCCTTATTCCACAGAGGAATAACAGGGCTCACCCCCTCTCAACATCTTGACTGACTCATCCTCAAAGCAGGATGAGCACAATGGCCTCCGAGTCCCCTCTGGGATATGCGTTTATTTCCTTGTAATAGTCAAGCATCCTTCAGTGTCTCATAACTGCAATGAAATGTTATGAGTTGCAATATTAGATTTTGTTGTGCATGTTTATGTCTCTTTTTGAAGACTTTGGAATCCAGGCTTCAATTTCATCATTCTCTAATGTTTTCCTTTCCGCCTCGACACTGAGTTTTTCATGCCGTGCAATTTGTTTCTCGCAGTTCGACGCAGCCAGCAGCCATCTTCTTTATGTGTTCTCTAGTTTCCATGGCAAACAAGGGAGCTTGTTAACATCAAAAGTAAAAAAAGGGACAGAAAAGAATGCTTGAAATTTAAGAACAGGGCGAAAACTCAGCAGGGTCAATCAGGGGAAAGCTTTCACTCTGAAACTTCAGTCTCTTGATTGATCTTAGAACAGAACATTTTAAAAGATAAACACTCAGCCAGAGGACTTGAATGGCTCCTACACTTCATATTTTCTATTTATATATATATTTAAGAGAATTTCTGCAAGTTTAGTGTTTCACTAAACACAGTTTTCACATTACACAGGGGTTTTTGAAGAAGCCTTATTTTTAAGCGTGCACTATGACTTTCCAAGTCATAGTCACATGCATATTAGTGCATGACAGGGTGTCTAAAACATGGTTACCACTGCATACACAGTAGAAAGTGTCTTATATAGGGACGGAAGCAGCATCATGAAAACAATGAAAAAAAGAATTTTAATAGTTCAATTGGATCAAACACAACCTGAGTAGGCAGATATGTAGTCTACCATCATCTGTCTTACCATTTTAAAAACAGACACTTTATTATAAATAGGTGAACACTAATTATCAAACCCACACAGTCAAATAAAGCAGCTTTCTGCATTTTGCAGTCTTCTCTGTTTATTTCTGTCCTTCTCTGTTGCTGTTTCTTGTCATTGTCCCTTAATTTCCCTGATCATTTCTATTTTAATTGCAACAAAATTCAACAATAGAGTAAGGGTCAGTACAACCCAAAAAAGGAAATTAAGTGGTCTCTGGCACAGAGCAAACAAACAGTTCAGCTGTCCACAGTNCTTGGGTGGCTCATGGCACACAGCAAACAAACAGTTCAGCTGTCCACAGTGCTGATACAAAGTTCTTGTAGTGAGTCAGACCCAATATAATGGGACAGATCTTTGTTTATTAACACATTTTCATAAAATCTGCCAGTGTTAACATGGGACTAAAACCATCCTGTTTATTAAGCTAGCATAAGTTAGTAGCAGCCACATCAGCCTGGGCTGGAAAACTGTTTTTATAACAGTTTTCCACAGAAATAGACTTGTTGAACCTTTCAGTGACGTACCTAAAATAAGCAGGATGGGTGGCAACGTAAATGTAACTAGAGCACAGCGCTGCTACACATGGGTGGGGCAGAAGGAATCAGTGCAAAACGGCCTCAAATAGTAAAGAAATATAAGTGTGAATTTTAATATAATCAGTAAAAAAAACACAAAGCTGACTAATTAATCTTATTATTTTAATGCAAGAAACAATAAGAACCACATTGATAATAAAATATAATCTGAAATTTGACTATTTTTGTAGAGCTCCCCTCCATCTGCTTTTCAGGCAGACTTTTTTATTCATTCCTATTGCAAATGTAAATGTTTGAACATAAAAGCACACTGATATCTGTAATGTTTGAACATGTAGGAATTAACTCTTTCCTTTTCCCTTATTTTTTAGAATCCTTCATAATTAGTGCTTGAGTGTTTCGTGTTTTCTAATATTGATTTTGCTTCTCACTATCACATGAGCAAGTTTATAAACTGTGTTAAATTTTTTAGCTCAGGTATTTAAAAAATGGATGTCAAAAGCAGGAAAAAAATAAAATTGTACAGTTTTTGCTGCTGTAATCCCTCTGGCGTACATGGGGCCCAATTCACAGTTAGAAAACTGGGAACCAGTCAAGCTCAGGAAGTCAGGAAAGATCAATCCAAGGTGGAGCTTCTGGCTGGATCAGCAGCTTTTTGACTGGCTTTAAGTGGAAATAGATTGAATCAGGGGGGAAACACGGTGTCCTAGCCAGTGAAACTTGGTGATGTTGTGTGCACCTGTTCATGTGTGTGTGTCATGCAAAAGCTGGTGCAGATGTTATGATTATAAAGACGGAGAAGTCCGTTTACCCTTTTGTTCCTAACATCATGACGTGTCTGTTAAGAGCCAAAGAAAATAAGGCATAAATGCTTACGATTTGATTTATGCACGCTCAGTTATGAAAAGCATGTGTTTGTGTACTTGTGCTCATGAATGTGCAAAAGATTGCAGAGAGGCTGTTCTTGCAAATAGATAGTGAGTGTAAGCTGTGCTTTATTAATATTAGTGCACACAGTATACATCACAGTGTGTTTTGAGCTTTAGTAAAATATCTAATGCATTATTTGTCTTGATCAAAATGTCATTTTTGGGCTGATTTTCTATACAACAGGAGATATATTAGGAAATGCAGTATTTTTTGTTCATGCGGGGCACTGTATTTATCAATGTCAAAGATTACAGTGTTAAAGTGAGTCTGCACAATTGGTTCCAATCCAAAAAAGAAAAGTAGAAAAACACATTTGCTTCATTTTCCTCTGCTGCACTGAAAACATCTTGCTTTAAGAAATTTTGATATATTTCATACCAGTAGCCCTCCAATGATTTTCTTTCATGACTTTCAGGATTATTGTGAGTAAAAGGGCCCACAGGTGATTTCTTTTTTTCTCTGAGACTTTGTGCCTGTTAACATTGAGGTTTCCTTCCACTGACTATACTCGACTCCATGTGTAGCTTTGCTGCTCTTAATCTCCTGCCTTGTGGCTATTTCGCTGTACAATAATCAAATAAAATGACATATATATTTTACTAAATTGCTTATTTGCTAAAGTTTCATTCCCTAAGTTGTTGTAATGTGACACCCCTTCCTTCTCCTCCAGCCCGTTCGGATCCAGATGGGGGCCCGTGTCGGCGGACCTACTGTGGACGGGGCCGACAGTGTGTGCTGATGGCAGAAACTGGACGTGCAGAGTGTGTCTGCCAGGAAAAATGTCGACCCTCCTTTGTTCCTGTATGTGGCTCAGACGGCAGGTTCTACGAGAACCACTGTGAGGTTTACCGCACCGCCTGCCTGGAGAGGAGACGGATCTATGTGGTACACAGCAAGGACTGCTTCTTCAAAGGTAGGTCTTATAGGACGTTGCTTCTCTCACACAGCAGAGGGATGGTGGAAAAGTCAGAAAAAGTTTTAGTTGTTAAAAGTCCAGTGTGTGAGTGTAATTTGTCTTTATTAAAATTAATAAATGACAGAGGAAGTGTTTCATCTGATGGCCTGTTGTGATTACTGCAGGTGGTTGTCAAAATTAAGATGTTTCCCACAAAGTTTGATGACAAACAGCATGTTGCTGTGAGCCATCACCGGCATTTCACATGATGTGTTTAAATTAATTGTTTTTTCTTTAGTCTGTCCTTNAAGTTTTAATGAAGAGAAGTTTGATGACAAACAGCATGTTGCTGCGAGCCATCACCGGCATTTCACGTGATGTGTTTACATTAATTGTTTTTTCTTTAGTCTGTCCTTCATTAGTTCACACATCTGTTCATGGAGAGCTCTAAAAGCCTTGTTGTGCTTTTTGGGTTATGTCTGAGGATGTCGTGTTCTCTAGAATTTAAAAAGCTGATTGAATGTTTATTGAATTATTTCCAGTTGGATTTGAACCCTTTGATTTCTGGAGAAGTATGGCTGTGGAGACCCAAAGAGGTCAAAATGAATCAAACCTCCTTTAAAGCAGATACAAAATTATTATGATTTTTCTTTTTTTATGTAAAATTCCATTTTTTTTAACATTCCCTAAAAGGAAGACATAATAAGTAAAGTGTCTCAGTTGCACAGCAACAAGGACATCATGTTGCTGCACAGCTGCATCTTTGATGTCTTTCTGGGTCGCCGAGTCCGATTACGGTTACTGCTTTTGATGCTCTTCTGTAAGGGAATATTGTCCTCAAATTATGCTCTGATATCTTTGAAGCTTATGTATGAGTGATCTTCAAGGCAAAGCTGGGGCTACAGTTTGATGTCGAAACATTTACAAAGACAAGCAAAAATATTGTTTTGTAGCATGTTGCTAACTGTCCCGCTAAAGTCGCAAGCAGCACTCACTGTGAAAATCATGCTCTTATGTCAGCCACTTTCATCTAAGAGCTGTGGATCAGAGCCTGGTTATGAGATACAGAAGCTGAGCTACTTACACTGGCCAGTGCAAAACTGTTGAAATTGTCAATTTTATTGTAAAATCTTCAGGTTGCACAAGGCTAAAGTAGTGCAAACATCTTTAATAGACTTCTTTATGTCTGGTTTCATTGAAATCCCCTGCACATACTATACACTCCCCCCCTCTACTACCTCTGCTTATCTCTCTAGCAATCACAACTCACCACTACGTTACTGAAGATCACCAGCTCTATAATAAATCATTATCATGCTCACTCCTCGATAAACTCAATAGCTAAATTGCATTCTCAGCATAAGAAGTCAGCAGTTTTGTGCACAAACAGCCCACTCACTTCATCAAGACTTCGAATTAAAGATATCAAAGTCAGCTTGGGATTTTTGTATTATTAATTCTATGTATTTACACCAAAAGCATTAGCATAAATGCTAGAATAAAAACAATGTTGACACCCCCGTCTCTTGTCTACTTGGCATTTTATAGGTCATACTATTTTTTTTTAATTATCCCTCATTGTGAATATAATAAACTGGAAAGTAAAGCTTTATTCATTTGCATGTTGAGCTTAACTTCATGTCAGCGTGACTCAAAAAACACAGATGCACACATACTCGCACAACACTGGCAGCACTTTTCGTCATATCACATTAGGGAGGGAAGGATTCCTGGCAGACATCACCATGCATAGCTAATCCACATTAGGGACTTTCAGTCGACACATTAGGCTTAAACTTGATGTCTGAATGCAAACCAGCAGGAGATGCAAAATGCTCGGATTCGTGTGTGTTTATGTGTGTAAATGGTAACTAATTAATGCACTTGAAGCATCACTGGCAGGCATATTTCACAATAGTGTGCTTGAGTGTCTGTTCACAACCACTGTTGTTGTTTTAAATTGCACAGGAAGCAGGATTCAGTTGTTAAATTTCTTCTGGTTTCATTCTCAGTTGCTATTTAACACTCAAAAACTTAACAACGACAGATATCCTGTTCTAAAGTTTGTGTAAGTCATCTCACCAGTGTTTTACTAACATAAGGACTTGTATTCATATCCACCTCACAATTTGTGCTTAAAATGAAGCTGTGGTCAACCTAGCTCAGTATAGACCGGAGCATGTGTGGGGAACATGTTCCTGCTGGAATATGTCTAACGTGTATTTTGTCTTTAGCTGTTTGGGTGTTTAAAAATCATTAAACGGATCCAGGTTACGTTAGGTTCCTTGTGTCATAAAGTCATAAAAAAGGCAGAGCAAGTCAAGGATTTTCTAAAAAGAAAAAACACTGCGGAAAGTGGCAGGCAGAATTTACAGTCTGTAAATGACTTAAGTTCGTTAGTTGGTTTATTTTCTATTGAAAGAAAAAAGCAGACTTGTTCAAGTATTGAGTGTTTTTGTTTTGTTTACTCTAAGCACAGGTTGCAATGACATGAAAACACCCAAATATGGACTTGAGGGCCTTAATTCCAACTGCTTGTACACACATACAGACACACACACATACGCAATTTACCATTTCAAAGCTTTCCCATGCTTTCATCTGCTTCGCCATGTAGATGCTTGAACTGATGGACTTATTCATGTATTTCTTTGTTTTGTTGATGACCATAGATTTTATTCCTTAGCATATTTGTTCAGGAAATATTTTTAGAACAGAATTGTGGAGATCGTCAATGTTTCTTACCCTCACCATCAACTAGACAACCACAACCAGAAGTCTTGCATACCAAAGGTTTTTTTATTAAACTATATGCTAAAAATATTTTTTCTATATTTACTTTCAAACTTGATAAACCTAAAAGCACAGCTGTGAAATCCCTTTTCCTTCAGCTGGGGGCCATGGTGACTGTCACAGTGTCAAATGTAGCAAGAGCTTATGAATAGTTTCATTTCATCATGTCTGGATTACTGCGATTCTCTCTGCTTCACTTTGGTAAAATAAATATATTTCTGCTGAGGTGGCCTATCTGTATTATCATCCACTTAAAGAGCTGATTTGAGATTCTGTTTCATGCATCGATCTTTGAATGGGTCCTTGCATATTTACAAGCTCCATCTTTACAGCTTGACTGTCAGATAAAAGGTGAAGACCACCTCCATCAGCACTCAGAGCTGGCTACTGGCGTCTTCCTCAATCAGTTACAAAGGTGTTTGTCATGACCTTTTTTTTTTTTTTTGTCTCTTCTTCACTACTTCTTTTTTGTGTCTTTGACTTTTGTATTGTTTTTGTTTCTACTGTATGTATCATTTAGCATCACATGTATTTATATGAGCTTCAAAGGCAGAGCTGACTTTCTTCAAGGAGAAAGGACCATTCACCTTCAGGTTTAGAATAAAAACTACTATATTGTCTCCTCAGTCAGTACGGGGATGACATGGATGCTTCAAAATACTGCTGACTTGTTATGGAGGTGAAGGTGTTTATCACTGGGTTATTTGTGTATTTCAGTGTTGATAGAAAATGAAGGCTTTGGCTTTCTTCTGACTTTGCAAGACTTTTGGCTTTCTGACTGACGTGATGGGTGATGTGAAGAGAAAATTATTATAAACCTCTGGATGGGGGTCTTTGTTAAATCCTATCACTGGCTTCTTTGTCTTACAGCCCTTTCAGCTGGTCCCTTAAGCCACGGTCCATTTCATGTAAAAATAAATGCAAACAAAAGGATAATGTTAGAATTCCACACACAGAACTCTATGGATAAATATTGCATACTAATAACATGGAACAACAAGGATAAAAGGGTTTTATTCCACATTTTAGTAAGCTAAATTCTGTTTTCTCTGTAGCACATTTGAGATAACTAAGAGTTGGGTTAAGCTGCTAAAGAAGAAGCACAAAATCACAAATAGCTTAACACACAAAAGTAAGTTTGAAGAAAAGACTGATTATCAGCTTCAAAGCTAAGTTATTTTACTTCAAACAGCTTAGTCCAGGTAAGCTGGAGCCTATCCCAGCATTAGGTGGGAGACAGGTCACCAGTCACAGGGCCAGTACAGATAGGGACAAACAACCATTCACACATACACACACACACACACACACACACACACACATTCCTAGAGAGAATTTAGAATGACCAATTAACCTAGCATGCATGTCTTTGTACGGTGGGAGGAAGCCAGAGAGAACCCACGCATGCACGGGGAGAACATGCAAACTCCCCACAGAAAGGCCTCCGCCCCCTCAGGTTCGAACGGCCCCCCCCAGCCGAGGCTCGAACCAGCAACCTTCTTGCTGTGAGGCTGTGGTGCTAACCACCATACTGCCATGGAGCCGATATAACATAATATATATATGGGCTGCACGGTATAGATTATAATATAATATCATAAAAAACAAATATTTGAAAAACAGCTTGATCCGTATAATATTCAGATTTATTTTGAGTCTACGTGAGAAACATTACCACATCCCATCAAAAGATGTAGTTAAGCCCTGAGAACAAATGGGGCAAAGGAGATAACACATAATCAGAAACATGTTGAAACCTGCAATAACAAATCCCTAATTTCTTCTAATGTAATTAGCTCCTCCATAGTTTAAGCTCAGCTCTTTCAAGAGAGACATGGTGTATGTAATAGATTTCATTTACAGATTTAAAAATCTCATTACTTTTAGCAATCAGGTTGCTAATTTGTAAAATTAGCATCACAATCACAGATGTTTTCTGTCTCATCTCCTGCAGAGAGTGCTGGGCAGTGAGCCGCCCCTTCTGATCTTGCCTTTGATTACAAGCCCCCTTTTCCTCTGAAACGATTGGAAAAAGAACTAACACAGTTGATTAATCGCTTTCATCTTCTTGATGAATAGGAAGCTTGCAGCAAAGGCAGTCCTGCTTCTTTGGGTTGTGTAGGGTACTCAGCAAGGGAGTCCAGGTATAACCACTTCATTAGGGATGAGTATCTTCCTGGTAATTTTCGGCTAGGGGCCCACTGACTATCAGCTCAGATCAGTGTTGTTGTTCAGCTCACACAGAAATTAGTATTGAGTCCACCCGGTTCATGATGAGCTGTTTTCCTGTTAAGGCAAGGGTACTGATTCATCCATCTGTTGACCAAATTCCTCCATTAATCCAGAGGTTATTAACATTTTATTATTAAAACAAAGCCAGTCTGCCTCTCCTTTCCACTCACATGTGACCGGTTCAGTCAGAGAGTATTTTTAAAATGTCATTATTATCATTATTTTTGCACTTATTGGGGTATCTGTTTTAATCAGGCTTGAGTCTAAAATGTGTCCACAGCTGCGCTGTGTTGTTTAGCTTTGATGTTAATGTCAGTAGACGCTTATCTAAATGTACTGGGTTGAATTGTAGAAGCTAAGTACCTCCAAATAAACAGCTGGTGTTATTAAAACAAAACACAGGGATTCAATCTGCAGCGAGCAAAGTGGAAATAGTGATGAAAATATGGCATTCCTGTTAGTTTTATCTAGATGATTTACACAGTTGAATGAAAACATTTTTAACAGTTATGCAAAATGTTTAGTCAAGCTTTCATGTAATGACCTTGACAGGCTATTTTAAAAGTATTAGAAAAGTATCGCTATTGCTCTTTAATGTTAATGCAAATAGCTAGGGAGTTTGTGCCAGATAAAATAGAAATATTTAATGAATTCCTTTGTTTTTCATCTCTTTGTCCACCCTGTTTAGCCAACCACCATCTATACTGCTTGTGTTTGCTGTCTCTAACTGTAAGAGCAGCCTGGACCTGGATCAGATTAGGCGTTATATGGCAGCTGTTGTTATTCCATTTGCCATCAGAGCTGCCTTTTTGTCTCTGTTCAGGCTCAACAGAAAATGCCTCCACCTTCCATTTTATTGCCTGCTAACCCTCTGCCCCCTCCCATGACTGCAGCTATTAACTCGGTCACACAAACACATGGCACTTTCAAGGAGCATCAACTTTTAACTTGACTTCAGGCCATGTATATTTAGCTATGTACACAGAAGGGTGTACAGTATGGACTCAAAGCAAAATGCTTTTAGAGATGACAATAAATCAAGCGTATGTTTGTGATCTCTCTCAAAATGTCAAAGAGATTACATGGCTATATTATTTGTCTGCTTTCACATGTCATTCCCTCCGTATTGAAGTGATCTTTTTATGATTTGAGAGTTTTTTTCTTTATTTGAGCTCACGTAATGCTAATAATTCTACAACTTCAGGTGTGGAATTGCGGCAGATATTTTGTGGGTATGAAAAAAAGAAAAGCTCAACACGACAGTGGCGTATTTAAAAAAAAAAATGCTTGTAATTTAAATGAACTGGTTCTGCATGGTTATACTTCAGGTCATATAATGCATCACTGGCTCAGAAGTTGTCATCCAATTTTCTGTTAGGTTAACATGAGCTAAAGTCAGGATGGGTTACCAGGTGTGACACATCTGCTCTCACACACAAACACACTTCTAACACCCTCCAGACTTCCCCTGACAGCCCTGTGTTTGTTACAGTGGGCTTATTAACGAGCACTCCTACTACCCCAGTCTTTCATTTTGGAGTCTCCCCACCCCAACACCTTCCTCCTCTTCATTTTCTCTCCTCAGCAGTCACATGGGTCTTACCTCATTAAATAGATTTCCTCCCCACAGATTCATTACTTTGAATGTTATTTTCTTGTATAAAATGGATGCCCTGCCCCAGATAGAGATGTCCCCTGGTCCAGCTCTGGTCCCCTGCCTCATGAACATCCGTCTCCCTTATGAAATAAAGAGCTCTCTTTTGGTCACTGATATCTCCCACTGTTGCACAACTGTTGTGGGACTTTGTCAAGGAAAGTACAAGGCCTCCCCATCAGCCATGGGTAAGGCCACAGCATGCATGTTGATCAAAGCTACACCTTGTGAATGACCCGTTTTTGGTCCCAGTCAATCCATGAGCTGGATTTCTTGGTTAATTGTCTTTTCTGGGAATATTGTTCCCTAGCAAGCAGTTTTTTTACTGCGTGAGGTTGTACAAGTGGTTTAGTCTGCTTCAGCAAGGTGCAATATTGAAAAAAAAAAAGAACAAAAAAACAACCAAACTAAGGTGCAACTGATTCCCCCGTCATTCATCGGTGTGAATGCTCTGCTAGAAAAGCAGGACCTTAAATGAGCTTCAGTTTATTGTATTTATTTGCTCTCTTCTCCCAATACATACTGTGTCTGATTTATCCACCTTGAAATCAATTACACAATGAATGTGCAGACACTTTAATTCTTAAGTTCTTTCTGCACAGTCTTGCTCTCTTTTATTTCGCAGACTGCCCACACATTCTTCTCAAAGAATAAACACACACAATGCAATCCGAAGGTCCCAGCATGCATACATCCACAGCAATGCTCACACTTCTGTCATGACACAAACAATATAATATCTTCTGAAAGAGATATGAGGATGTCTATTCATGCCTAAGAGATTTTGACATGCTTGTCACAACACTGGCACTGCCGATCACTTCTCAGCGATGAGCTGTTCTCTGTGTCACAGTGAGCCTTTTGGATCTTTAGCCTTTGATGTGCGCTGCTCTGCTTGGCATGTACACTTGTATTGATACAGTAATTGAAATGTAAGATGGCAAAATGTGAGTAAACAAATAGATATGACAATACTGCTTCTTCTGCTGATCTGTTTAAAATGTACAAGCTTAGTCCCTCTTTCACCTTAAGTTGTCACCAAAAACCCTCATGTAGACTTAAAATGTGACACTTAATAATTTCTGGTGCTCATTATCAACATAGTTGCTGGTGTAACTGTTCACCTTTTAGAAAGCTGTGGGCAAAGGCTCATGAAGAAGTGAAAAACTCGGAGTAACAAATGACCTAACATGGCCATCCACTCTATTTTGCTATCATTTCATCAATTTAATGGCTGCGTAAAAGGAAATGACATTGGCTGCAACTTTCAGAACTTTACTTATCTGATTTGTTTTTGTCAAAGATTGATGCCAGTAAAAAAAAGAAAGAAGAAAAAAAAAAAGATTATTTATATTTTTCACTGTGGGTGCATTTCAAATCACAACCAAGTCATTTATTTATTTTGGCTGGATTAGTTTAGAGTTAGACGACATGGACACATTGCTCACCCTCAGTCCCAAAGTAGATCCGTCTCTTTTCCCTCGTATCCTCCTCACATACTGCTTCTCCTCTATCTTTCACCCTCATTTTTCTCCTGCTATGCCCCTAATATAGTGCAGATGGGGATTTGAGTGACTCTGTCAAGCCTCTCTCTACATTCTCAGCCTGTGTTAAATTGGTTCAGAGCTTAAGTAGAGTGCGAGCCTGGAAAAAAAAATCCAAAAAATACAAACATCTTGAGGCAAAGTGACCCAGGGTACGGAAATAATAAAAAAATAAAAAAAAAATAAATAAAAGTCATGTATAGTATGGGCTATGTTCCTGACAAACCAGCAGTCACACACACAGGCACACACACACTCGCAAACTTTGAGCTTGTGGTTTCCAGCGGTCCAAATCTGCTCACATTCCTAGGGCATCAAATACTGTGGCTTCGCGCACATAGGCACATGGTGTCCCTTGGCGTTAGTGCCGTGACGTTGGCCACATTAAGAGCAAATGCTCTGGCAACATGCAGCAATGACAAATTCGGTTTAAGGGTACAGATTTTTTTTTTTTCTTTTCCTGCACTGTTAATTTAGGTTTTGGCACCACAGTTGTTATATGTCAGATTTTCTCATTTTGGCCTAGTTTCTATAGCTACAGCTTAAATGTCAAAAATACACCATATTAAAATGTTAGAACTGAAACAAGAATTTAGAAATGGATCAAAGGGGAACCCCATCCATGACTTTGTTGAATCAAAGGGTCTTGTTAGATGTTTAATTAGTCTGAAAACCTGCACAGGTGAAAACCAAGTGACATGAAGCATGTCACCTTGATGAAGGCATCTAAATCACTACCCAAGAGGAGAAAGTTATCAGTGCATGGGAACATTTCTCAACAGCAAGTAAGCCAGTTGGCTTGCAAGGGCATAAGCCTTTCTATGTGCACAAATATGGGTCTACGAGCACAACTGTGAAGCTGAGCCTTCTTTTCTACTCGTAGCTGCTCCTTTAATTTGGTTTGAAACCAGTAAAATGCCATTATCTTAACACAGCATTGGATGGGATGAAACATGAAACAAATAATGGAATAGAAACAAAACATACTTTATTTGTGCTGATGGACAAAAAATTTGGTTTCATTTTTTCTTTTCTTTCTTTTCTTTTTTGTGCCTACACACTTTTTCTTTGTGATTTGTAACAATGTTCCAAAATTTAGCAGATATGAGGATCTCTTTTAAGGCTAGCCACAATGTTTTCTAGACACTAATTGCATTTAGTAAGCTTAGCAGGCATTATAGGTGCCTAAATACAAGCTTATTTCTTATTTCTTCCTTATTTATATAGCACTTTTACATTTACGTCACATTCACCCATTCACAAACTGATGGCGGAAGCTGCCATGCAAGGCGTTCAACCACGACCCATCAGGAGCAAATAGGGGTTCGGTGTCTTGCTCAGGGACACCTCGATATGAGCTCGACGGCCAGGGATCACTATACCCACTGAGCCACACCACCCCAGATGATTTGATGCTACTCTTAAAATATAGCTTTAATAATAATGGATCCAAATTAATCAGACTTAGCTATTATTCAGGAAGATTTTATTCAATACTTCAGCTCTCCACCTATTAGGACTTAAAATTACCACTTCCAGCAAATAGATCTCAAAAAGAAATTAATATTAATACTAATACCTTATAATCAGCCAAACAATTTCATAATTAAAGACATCCCAATGATTAGACCTGAATGATCAGCCTTTAGTTCGTTCTGCACATGTTGTAATTGTCGCTTAATTTGGATTTATATGATGCTAAATTACAGTTTACACTTTGAATGCACAAGACGAGTAATTTGCTTCCTGCACCCATGCTTCTGTGCAGGGGTGCAGATTATCAAACAAGTTAAATGCTAAGTTGCTCTTATAAAGCTTGTATAGACAGGCTACCTCCTGATCCCTTGCTCCACTCAGATATCTTTTCCCCCTTATCTTATTTGGTCCTTCCATCTAATTTTACTGGAAAAAGATGGCTGAACTGTCCTTCTACAGTCCTGTGTAATGCAAGTTGTCAGATTATACATTTCCACTCTGCCAACTCAACTGTTTGACCAGAGGGCAATGAATCAGCCCAGATCGACAGCTAGCACAGCTCAGTGTGCTGCCAGCTCTCTGTTTGACTGAATGATCAGCTGAACGACTGTCCGGCTTCCCACACAGCCATCTATTTGACCAAGCCATCTGAGCTAGCTGCAGTTTGAAGTCCCAAAATGCACTTCACATTAGAGGCATTATCCTAAAATATTTCATCTTTTTTTTTGTCCCCATAAATCTGCTGGCAACTTCACACAAAGGGACCTCTCAGTTATATTTTGTGTCATTAAAAGCTTTGCAAACTCTAAGAACATGAATTTGCTTTATTCTGGGCTGATGTGACACATATGATTGACAATTATTATTACTTTTTTCTCCTGAGTAAGAGTCCAGTCCCATGTTTGATCTTTGAAGTATCAAAAACTGATCTCAGCTAGTTATTTTATTTTTCTTTGTAGATTTATGGCTCTCAACGGCTTCTTCTTTTGTCTCATCTCAGAGCAAGACTGGGCAATTTAATTTCCAATGGTCTGCAGTGCCCCGAAACAATCTAAGTGGCAATCTACTATGAGGGCATCTTTGTTTGGCTTGTGCTGTGAACAATAAACAACATCTATGAATTGCTGACACTGAAGTTTGTTTCTATGAACATCAGCAACAGTGAAAAAATATACATATTGGGTAAGGTAAAGTTAAAAAAAAAAAAAGCCAAGGTGGCCTTCAGATGATATATTCCTTCAGATGAAACAAGCATCTTTTTTCCCTGCTAATGTTTCATTGTCATTCCATACAATCAAAACATGAGAAGCTTCTCTGGGTCTGATATATTGAGTGACATGGTGCCCTTGGCATTCGTTAATAGAGTCTCAGCACAACAGGGCTTATTTGCATCATTAAGTCACCATTCTACCATAAGCAGCTGACTATGGAGAATGCTCTAATTTTAAGATCCAAAGGGAGTAACGACCCCAACAGCTGCTTCAGGGAAGTTATCAGGCGTGTTATTGTTTTCAAGCTCTTCCCACAAGATTTCCTCGGAGAACCAGAGCGGTGCGGATGGATGATGCTGACCTTTTTGTTTTAGCACTTATGTTACAGGTGTCACTGATGCTAGCAGGGACCCATAGCTTTCTCTTGATGTGAGATTTCCATCTGCTCCCAGTGCTGTTCCAAAGCCTGCTGGCATGATGCACAGCAATGCCACCGGTTCGGCTACTGTTATTTACTATTTTCTCTGTAAGTACATTGAGTGTTTGTACCTAAAGGCTTGGGTTTTATGGCACTGCAGCTGCCAAGAGCTGAGGCTTTATTTCATTAGGTTGTCTGTCCTTCTCTTATGATCACAATATCACAGCATTACTTTTCTGCACATTAAAGATGGTGCCGTCATCTGGAGCTCTTAAAACTGCAGTCATTGATTTGGTCTTTAGTGCTGCTGATTGAAGAGTTTCTACCACGGCAAGCCACTTTCTTGCATCTTAAGAGTAATCCTGGCAGCTGCGATTAGCCCTTTTGATATTTTTGGTATTTAGGCTCTGTCAGCCTGTCCTTCGTCTGTCAAGCCGATGCATGCCATGTCCTCTGGGCTGCAAATGTAGAGGCCTAACGCTCATGATGTCATTGATTAGTAAACTTTTTTCATTTTGAAGCATACACAAATGCTGAACATACTGGTGCATGAAGATGAGTTTGTTGCATCTTTCTGTCTGTTTTTTTTTTCCTTTTTAAAAAAGCCTGCACTCCAATACTTAATTTAAAAATATGTAACATGAAGATACAAGGCTTTTTGTCCAAGGTTTCTTGAATGGCAATAGAATCCTGTAAATAAACGAAATTAGAAGTTATTTAAGTAATTTGATTAGGGCAAAGGTACACACTAACTTTAATTCTTCATTTTCACATTTAGTTTACAATCTAAAAGTGAAAATGATGCATCTTTTTTATTTCTTACTCATGGCTAAATGATCTATTAATTATTCTTTAAATTAAAAGTGTTAAGAGGGATGAAATATCAAATGTTTCTTTTATCCAACATTTGACTAAAGCTCACAATTAAATGTTAAGGAAATGGCCAATATTCAAAATTTCTTTTTTAAAGATTCATGACTAAATGAAAAAAATGTTGTTTGTTTTTTACAGATTTTGAATTCTTTGTTAAATATTTATACACAGACTGAATAATGTAGTTTACTATATTTTTTTCACTTCCTTTGCAAACATTTCCACCTCACAATAGCAAAAATGTTGTTTTGTTTAAATGTAAAGTCTCATAAATCTCAAAAAGACATGACATTCACATTGCAGGCAATTTCCTCGACACCGAAGTCTTTAACTTTCTTTATATGATTTGAATTTATTTATTTATTTTTAGTTTTCAGCTGCAGTCCAGTAAGTGTGGTTAATTTCGTGTTTCATAGCTGACGTTTGGCATGTTGCCTCAATGTTTTTTCTTCTCATTTAGTTTTATGAAAAAAAAAAACATGATTTGACATTATGCTCACATAACACCAGAATCTTTAAAATAATGATGGTAAATAAAGACATTTTTTTAAAAGGGGGTTTACTCATTCTACAGCACCAAATGACCATTTAAAGCATTTACAACACATACCCTGCACCTATGCATAATTCAATCCTTTTTATTTATTTATTTATTGCCTGGACTCTTAAAAACCCCCATATTTCCGCTCAGCATCTTGTTTATATTTTACTGTTAGTGCGAAAAAATAAATAAATATGTATGAGGATGAAAAGAGGGTCTTTTATTGAGCTGACCTGCTTGAGATTCAGTGCAGATGCTGTGATTACATCCACCTCCACATAATCCAAATCTCCACATTTTTATCTAACACTTGATATTTTGTTTGTGGAGGATAGTGGAGCAGTCATTGGTCTTAGTCATTTTCATGCAAAACAATCAAATTATTCAAGTGTGCTGCATAACAATGTAAGCTTATAGTGATGGATACCATTTTGTGTGAATTAGTCACTTTCCTTCAAGTGAATTACTTACAGCTGGGTTGAGGGTGCAGGTTGCTCATCACTCATGTTACTAATTCTGCTGTTTGTTTGCTCCGCTCGCCTGCAGACATTTTCTACATGTTAAGTATTTGTCTGAGCGTGTGATTGGAAGCTTGCACTGAAGGCCACTTTATAGAATCGTTCCCTACTTGAGTGGCCAACCTGTGGCCTGACTGTGACTAATGACTGATTAACAGCTGCTCCACGTTGTTTACCACAAAATAATTTGTTTGGAGTGGTGCCGTTTAAAACAGCTCCACTTTTTTATAATGAATGTTACTGCGTGGGACTTTGTGTAAATGGAAGCTACGTGGCCAAACAGTTAAGGTTAATGAATGTTTCTTGGATCTTTACGCTAGGTACACACATAAAGATTATTGGGCTGTTTTTGTCCCGATTTTGCCCCTTCCCGACCCAGGATGACAAACACATGATTATCCTAAATCCTATTAGATTTTCCTATAAAATTATCATTTGGTCTGAGGTGTGGGGAAAGCTGACGACTCTTGAGTTGTGACTGTGTGTGTGGTGACGTGGAACGAAATGTAGCCAATCAGACAGCGAGCTGACGTGGGAGTAAGGAAGGCTATAAAGTCTGTGTTCATCCTGTCTTCAGTCTGTTATTTTTTAATTTCTGGATTTTTCTGTTAATAATAGTCACAAGATTACCATCATTTCCTCGTCTTGTATATCCTCTTCCATACTGGGTGTTGTGTTTTCCGGTTGTTGCTGTTTCTTCTTCTTCATCTTTGTTAGATCACATTTGGTCACACGGCATTTCTGGCTTGGAGGACTAGATCCCAGATCCGTTGCAAGACAGCAATGTTATGTGTGTTGTTCTGTGCTGAGATTATTGGAGCACACCACACACAGTATGATGAAGCCTGTTAAATGTCTGATTTTTTTATCTTCACATGTAAGGTCTCGAACAGAAAAAAAAAATCTCATCAGATTTAAAAAAAAATCCTAGTGTGTGTACCAGCCNAGAAAAAATCAGAAAAAAAAATCCTAGTGTGTGTACCAGCCTTTAGCTGCTTTTCTGAGCTTCATAGAAAGATGATGGTAACGTCTCCATCAGCCCTCCACTCCACTGCATTTCAGAAACAGTAAAACTGCTGCATAACTTACTGGTTGCATTTTAGATTAAAAAAATAATGCAAACGATAAAGTACAGTCCTTTGTGAGAGATCAATTCAAGACAACCATTTGTAGTTTCTGATTAAAAAAGCGAAAAGAAAAGAAAAACATGTGTACAGTGGTATTTTTTAGCTTTACCAGCTAAGAATGGGACTCATTAAAACTTGTCTGTTAACAATTTTTTGCATCTAAATATGTTTCTTAAGGTCTGGCACAAACAAAACTTTTTATAATAATTTCAAACATAGATTTTGATTAATAGCAAAGCTGTGAATCTGGTCGAATTTTATTTAATCTTTTTTAATCTTGTTATATCTGCTTTAAGAAAGGAAACATTTTTAATCAGTTGTTCTCTTTTATTCTCATTTTCCTGTTAAAATGTGAGGGAATTTACATTTTTGTGATTATATTATATTATATTATATT
>CM047989.1:17742930-17772353 GCA_026261665.1 Melanotaenia duboulayi | reverse complement strand
TAGTAAAAAAAAAAAATGTGTGCAAAAAAACGAGTTTAAGCCTCTCAAATTCAGCTTTTCAAGATTTTGTGTGTGACTGTGTGTGTAGGTCTGCTTGCGTGTGTGTGTGTGCGAGACTGTGTGTGTGTGTAACTGACAGTGTGTNTATGTGTGTAACTGACAGTGTGTCTGTGACTCATTTTCCCTCCCCATGCTGCTTGGCCTGGCTGAAGCTTCTTTTTCCAGGGAGGGGGGCAGAGAGGCTACCTAGTCCAGATACTCCTGGTTAGCCTTCTCGTGCAGCTTNGGGGAGGGTGACAGAGAGGCTACCTAGTCCAGGTACTCCTGGTTAGCCTTCTCGTGCAGCTTTTCAAATGGACTTTCAGATTCATGGGTTTCTTTTCCACATATTGTACCACCTGCTTTTTCTACAAGGCACTTTTATCTTTGACATGGTCATAATGAAAGAAATCTCAAATAGGACTCTACCACTTTCTCCTAACTTTCTCCGTAGCATCACGCTAGCTGGCGCGGGCGGACACGCTGTAAACAGCAGAGTGAAGTAAATAGATTTTATATCAACCCAGAGGGCTTATGTTTGAAATAAATTTGCAAAAAACGAAAACGAAGGACATTATTGCTTTCATTTCAGTTAGTTTTAGTTAGTTTTGTAAACACACAATACAGTTTTAGTTAGTTTTCCTTTTTTAAAAAACTCTCGTTTTTATTTTTATTACAGTTAACGAGAATGTTTTTTTTTAATTCTAGTTTTCGTTTTTTGTTAACGATAATAACCTTGCTCCACTCAAATGCAACACTACTGTTATCACATAAAGGCCAAAATTATCTATAACTCACCTAGAGAATATGCAACCTTGTTCAGTCAAAAATGAGCTGTGGCTTATGTCACCTAGCTGTATACCCATCCATGCCCTCTTTATCAGTGTAACACGTACGATCTGCTGATGCTACGTTTTCTGTTTCTTCAAAGCAAACTTTTCTTTAATCCTGATTTCTAAGTGCACTTTAAATGTGACAACAGCAAAAACTGGACCATTGAAAATGTCCTACATAGTGCCCTTGTAGCATTCCTTTTGTTTTTTTATTGTTCAAGCTTTTTTATCTTTATGTTTTCACACAGTTTACTTGTGTAGCAACACGACCAGGTATTTCCTCGTTATTGTTAGGAGCAATATACAGTATACAGAGACAGAATATGTTTTTTTTTCTTTGTTTTTTTTTTTTTNATTTACTTGTGTAGCAACATGACCAGGAATTTCCTCGTTGTTGTTAGGAGCAATATTCAGTATATAGAGACAAAATATGTTTTTTTTTTCTTTGTTTTTTTTTTTGTTTTGTTTTTTTGTTTTGTTTTTTCTCTTTTAAGTAGAAATACTAAATATAAAATTGGTTATCAGCAGTCACACAAAGTAATAACTGAATGTAATTTCATAGAGGCTGCTAATAAAACTGAACATTCCCGCCATGTTGTTTCTTCAAAGCAAGTTGTATCAGATTCTGCATTTCAAAATATTATCCATGTTTTTATGTCCTTAAAAGCTTTTCTTTCTCATTTTTCTTTGGCATTAACAACATAATTTTGCAGGAAAACAAACAAGCATGGCAGCAAACTGCCAAAATATCATCTGTGCCCAGTAGCTCAGAGCCAGAAACCACATTGATTGCTTGCCCAATTTGAGTTGAATGCAGCCTCACTGTGGATTTAGCCACGGGCTTCATTCAAGTGCATTTGCACTTACCAGCGCCTTAATGTGTGTGCCTTTGTGTGTGCATACGTGCAATGGTCCACAACTACAGCAGGCATGGCATTGCCTCATTATATCAACTGATGAATAGATTTCCGCTTGGTTGGATGAGGACGCAGCAGTGGTTTCCACCCGAGGATATTCCTTCTGAAAGAGCAGGTGGGACCCGAGGACACAGCCTCTCTGAGCTCTGAACACCTCCCCGGGTATCTGATGATGGTCTCCAACCAGGCAAACACTGTTCATCATGATACAGCCCTTGGCAAGCAGATAGAGCACTTGTAATATTTGGAAAGTATTCTGGACAGTTTTTGCTTTGCATGCTGGTATGATAGATTGGGAGGGTTAGTTTGTGTACACATGTTGGGTATATGCGTTGTATACATTGGTGTAATTTATGTTGTTTGGCTGAGAGCTCATCCTCTGTGACTTTGGTTTTTAGTTGTATTAAGTTTTTTTTTTCCCCCTTTCTTTTTATTATATAGCTGTAATAAACTGAAATGATGTTATGTTCATGATTTTTTAATGCCTTTTTTCAGGCAATGAGTTAAATAAAAAAAATATTATGGACTCATAATTCTCTTAAACAATCTGTATTATAAAATATTTAGCATCCACAAAGCACAGAGATTTGTCTGTCTCCCTGTCTAAGTAGTTGTTTCTCAGTCTTTCTTCTAATCTAATCAGTGTTTTCATGTTGGATCTAGTGTGTATTGCATGCATTTCATGAGGTCATTGATCTAATGAGAACAAGGTAATTATCCAAATAGTCACTGATGCCTTCAGGAAACAATGTTGTTACATTTTTTATTTATTTATTCATTTATTTTTTAAGATTTCCAGTTAAAGTTTAAGTGTCTACATGTGTGCATTTGTATTTCATGTTAGGAAGTATGTATCCACTCAGTGGGTATATAACAACAGAACAAAACTGTGGGAGGATTTACATCTCAGATCAGCAGGGAGGCACTTCTTTCTTTTTTTTTTTTTTTTTTTTNTGCAGGGAGGCACTTCTTTTTTTTTTCTTCTTTTTCCCAGAGCAGGGCTCTTAACTTCCCAACTGTCTGTGGCCATCCCATTAAAACTGACTTGTTTTTAAATGGACTCCTTCAGAAGGATATTGTTCTAATATTTCTCCCAGTTCCCTCTCCATCTCTAGTCTGTGCTTTCAATGAACAAAGAACAGTGTTGTGTTATAGGATAGCGGCTGGCTCTCCACATGATGAAAACGCTGAGACACAGCTTTGATGTTGCAAGGCTTTTTTTGTGTGTAGGAGAGTGTTTGTGTGCTCACTAGATATTAAAACCATCTTGTCGCTTTTCTTTGTTATTGTTCAGTCTGGGATGGGATCTCATTGTTAAGGTTATGTTATTAATGAAAATGGACGGCTTTTATGTGAGTAATTTCTTTCAGAGTTCAGTTCGTACTTATCATCCTCAGATCTCACTTTCTCTCGTTTTGATTTTAAGGTGTCGCCACAGTGACAAAAGACTTTCATTCAGTATGCAATGACAGATTACAGTAATTGTATTGATTAAAAGTTACTGAATCGTATTTCTTCTGGAGCATAATGGTTTAAAAGTGAAGCTATTTTAGAGAATTTGTTCCCTTCCTTGTCTAATGTTGGCTCAGCTTGAAGATGGATGGCAGATGTGACAAACACAGTTTTCTTTGTTCTCCCTGAATGTTATTTAAAAGTACTTTGTTGTGCCAGTTGGAGGGAAAGATGTACAGTATAATTAGATGTTGTTGGCACTTACTGCTCTAATTGGAAACTTTGATTGTTTTGTTTTTTTTATCTTAACTAAATTTTCCTTCAATTTGTGTTTCTTTAAGTATTATTCATGTATTTAATTCAGACTGAAAAAGCTCCAAACCTGCAGTGATCAGTGATTCAACACCACCACTTGGCATCATTTGAGGTCAAATGCCAATGTTTTTGTGTCTACTACTTAAAAGTAAATGGCCTTGCTGTCTAACTTGCTACGCTATAATTTCAGTTCGATCATCTCTTGCAGTACAAATTCTTTAAGAGGGAAAATTATTTTCAACCCCAGTAAAACTAGACTTAACTCCCCTTAGACTCCACTAGTAGATGCAAACCTTGAAAAAATAGTTCATGAAACCATCTTTGAGCTTGGTCGTTTCTTTGTTACCCTATTAAACTGCTGTCTGCACTTAAAATCTGCTGCATGACATTTAACTAGGTGTCATTGCACTGGTTAAATTAAACTGTGGTCAGGGATGTTGAATCAGGCTAAAAACTGATGTTAATGATTGTTATGTGGTACAATTACTTTTATTGAGAGCTCTTCTAATTAATTTCTGACATGTATAATATGACATGCTAATGTGACAAATCCAAATAACAATAAACTCTACAAACACTAAAATAAAACTTATTGATTACAACATGGAATAATGAACTGGAGTCAGTATTTCTTTCATTTAAATTTATTGATTTTGTCTTTATTTATGGAAGTTACTTTTCCAAAGAGTGATGAAACTTAAAGGAGATTTTGCTCTCATAGCTTACAGTTTAAGACCTGTAATGTGAAAAGGAAATGCGCTTTCAAGCACCATTTGATGAGATTTAGCATTAATGTTTCTGTGGAAGACTTCAGACATTCAATTCTCTGAAAGATCAATCTGCATATATTTATTTGAATTATATGCTAATTTAAGAGAGAAAGCTTGCGTTCATGAATGCTCCACATCAATCATAATGCGGGATTTAAAGTTCAGATCCTCGCAGCGCTGAAGAGTATTTAACGCAGATGGCTTACTTACACAATCTACGGCTGTCCATACAAGCATAGACTGAGCTGGAGGTATAAAGAGTTTACTCAAATAATGGCACGCATTTTGAAGATTAAACACCTGTTATAATTCAAGACATGATGTTTATGTTGCTGTAACCAAAGAGCTGTGTCTGAGAGGGAGGATGAAAGGATGCTGCACAAGGCCTGTGGTCAGGCTATTGATTTACAAAAACAAAGAAATGCAACAATCCCTCATTTTTAAAAACCTGGAAATAATCATGAGCAATAAACTCACCTTTTAATTTAATAAAGATTATATCTGTAAAAGGACAAGACAATTACATCCAGCAAACAAATGAGAGGAGATGTTTTTACCTTTAGCATGTGTGTTTGGGAACCTCTCAGTCAAATGCCTGAACAAATAGAATCAGGTTGTTAACCAGGCCAATAACCTCATTACTTCGTATGTAATTGTTTCATGTATAAGAAAGCAACTCAGCGTTATAATTACTCTCACTTCTTTCATTTATCTATAAGTGACAATAAAGTTAATATAACTAAATGTAAGTCATCTAAAATATATGGATGTTTATAGTTCTGTGACCTTCCAGCTGATCCGAATTATGGTGTTGTTTTTTAGACGAAGGCACAAAAATCCTCTAAAATATATGTTAAGTGGTGCAAACAGTTAACCCAGAATTGTGTCACCCTACTGTTTACCTGAGCTGCAAATTAGGTCTTGGGCACAAAGACTGTCTGCATTTGGTATTGATCACCAGGTGCCGAGACATCTGTGAGATCCCTTAAGGGTTGGTTAAGTGTTTGTGTGTTCCTCTGTCTGAACAGTGCACATGCATTACAATCTGCATGAATGCCTGAGTCGTTGCTTGTGCACAGTGATGTGGATGTGAGTTACATGAATTATTCACAAGAGGCCATTGATAATGGGTCTGTCATCAGCCTCAGTACTAAAACACTCTGATGGAATTCCAGGAAGGAGCAACAGGATTGAGAATTTAATGGGGGGGTGTGGTTTGAAGGAGTGAAGGAGGAGAGTAAAAAAAAAAAGAAACAGCAAACCAAACAGATAAACAATGACAAAGTCAAAGTGTGTCTCATCCTGATTAAATCATGAATTGGCTGCAGGAGAAGAAGCATTCGCAGCCGCGCGCACAATCACAGGCAAGCATCCCCACACCTCTAAGGAGAAAGAAAACACACACTGTAGAGGAGGAAATTAGAGGTGGGAAGGAGACAGATCAATAGAGAGATGCTGTGAAAGTAATGTGTGTATTTTTATTGGTCTGATTTCTTCAGGCTCTCATCTTTTAAAGTGGCACTCCCTCAAAAGCAGATAAACAAAAGTTCATTTAATATTTATCTCATCATGCACACATCCCAAAAACCGTAAACACTGTTGATTTCCATTTTGAGTCCACATTTATTAAAAGCCACTTTGATTTAACAGCTGTCCTTTTTCCTGTGCTGATTCAGTTCTAGTGTAGTGAAAAATGTTGCGTTCGAGCCATATTGACAAAGTTCAGGAATAATGTTATAACTTTGTTACCCATTTAGCCAAGAAATGTATTTGGTTTAAACTGCTGTTGAGTGATTGTGTATACATTAAGGTGCATGAACAGCTAATTCACAGCCTGGTTGTCTTCACTTGTAACAGATCACATCTTTGGATTTTCCAAGATTTTTAACATGATCATGGTGCTCAGTCATATCCACTGAACAGATTTCATGAAACAGTTGGGTTAAGATCCTTGCACAAGGACACCTTGACAGCATCGGATGGAGAAAAGGACAGGGGTATTACTCATTATGTCTTGCAACCAACCAATCTTTCCTGCTCTCTAGGGAGTTTAAACCTGAACAACCATCTCATCACTGTTGTGTTTCTTATTTGCTTTCCTGTCCAGAATGTCCAAGCCAGACTGAAGATTTGCACCAGCACAACCATTTTTAAATCCGTCATTTCCCATGTCCACTGTGACCATATTCGGTCACTGTTTATAAAAGCCAAGGTGCTTTTCAGACTGAGTCACTCTGCCTCAGCTGCACTAATGCCGCTTCTCATCACAGCAATACATCAAGAGACCCCTCCACTTGTACTCTTTAACCACACACATGTTTACCTTCCCCCTGGCTATGGGGAGGGAGCTGTAATTTCTGTGACTTGCTGAAAATTGCAACAGGTGTTTAAGGTCCAGTCCTTGATCCTTTTGTAATCAAACTGTCCTTGTTGGTGCATTCAAGGACACTGTGAAATTAGACTTGGGAGTTTACTGCAAAACAAGAAACTGCTGCAGGTAGCATTTATCTTTGTGCTTAATTCTTAAGATCTCAGTCAAGTCACATGTATGGCATTAAACAATATGTTTAAATGATGCTTTTAAAAAATGATAATCTAAGAAAGCAGGAAATGGTCTGAAAAGTAAGATGTTATTCTAAAATTGTATTAAATGATAGTAAAATAATAAAATAAAAAACTTTGTTATTTTTTAAAAATACATATTAATGAGACAAATCCAATCTACAGTACTTAAAATAACTGACTTTTCAACATAGTGTAATGATAAAAAAAAGGGTTTATTTTGGTCAAAGTCGTTGACAGTTGACATGCTCATAAGATGCTTCTAATGTACTACATATCACAAGCAAGGTCAGCCATAACTCGGATGCTGTAGTGCTAGTGCAATCTACGAGGAGAAATGAACCTAAAACTGGAGATGCAAAGAGCAAATGTTACTTGGTGCATTTTGCTCTTCTTGACATGACCTGTTTTAGGCTCATATCGTATGAAATCATATTTTGTAAACCTTAAACAGAAGTTGATTTAGTAGAAACCCAGTCAAAAAATACCAAAAATTACACAGTCAGCCGTTATGCTTTTCTTGGCAACTGCTTCACAGATCTGACCCATAACCAGCTGCCACTAATTTAATCATAAAGTGCAGTTTTCCAGCTATTTATCCTGGTGACTACAAACACGGGCGGGCATGTCGATCGACTGGTTACTATATTTTCTTAATGTGTTTTCTGTCTCATTGCACTGAAGGACCGTCTCTTGGTATAAGGAGGCTGCAGCTGTGCTCCGAGACACCATGCGTCCTTGGCAACAAGTCTTTGGCTGACTTTGCCCTGCTGGGGATTATCAGCTTTTGGTTGGCAGCTCTGATTTTGTAACATTGTTGAAACTGATGGAAATGAAACATATTGCAATTCTAATAGTTCCCTTTGCATCCGACCTTGTGTAACTCAACTTCCTTTATCTGAGAATTACTCTTTGGCTCAAACATACAGTTGAATTACCCCAAGATCAGATCTGGCCAATACATACAGTATTTGTAGTTTAGAAAAAGGGCAGTTTTATCTGCTGCTTAGCTTTGCACATCATCGCATATCAGTGCCAAACAGACTGCTACAACTCTACTTATTTTATATTTTTACTTTACACTTTTACCATTGTATTAATGGAGCAGAGTGCAATCAGCTTAGTCCAACTTTGCCACAAATTTATTGCAATTTCTTTCCTTCTGTATAATATTCTTAGATTAGCTGTCAGCTATTCTACTAAATCAAAGCTTCCACAATTTCTTTCTTCCTCACATCCATTTATGCTTCCTTACGTGCATAAATAGCGAATAGTTTCATTTTCAATGTGTCTTTTGCGTTTGGTAGTTAAGCCAATTTTTCCACTAATTGGCAGTACTAAGTTCAGAGTTCACTCCCACAAACTTTAGTTTCAGACAACAGTTGACAGCAATAAAGTTATTTCTAACCACCCAACACACCATAAGCCCTCACATACAGTCTTTATTCAAAAGCTCATGCAATTTCTACAGTTGTCATCTTCTTCATTCTTCTTCTGCTTTTTTGTTCCCCTCTTGGTCCTGGTTTGTTTCTTTCACTGGTCGCATGTTAGCTAGTCTGCTCAGCACTGCCCCCGCAAGTTCCGGTAGAATTCCTCTGTCTTCTGCATCAAGCAATGGATGGCTAAGCTCCCTGAAAAAGGAACAAATTACACGCCTAACCGACACAGAAGATGGACGAAACTGTCCACACGTCTGCATATCCCATAGACTGTATATAAAAGATGGACTATCCAAGCTAACCTCGAACAACGGTAGCTAACCAGCTAGCGGATGTTGGCAGGCTAAAGCTAAGGCACGCTCTTAGCCGGCTAAAAACTGCAGCTGTGCTGCACTCTYGCTTCTTTCTRCAGATATTGGATACCAGTCARTCAAAAGGACACGCCCGAATTATGCYRAATTTCCAGATTAAWTAACATCCACCTCACAGTTTTCATGAAGGTAAACTTGACCAATTAATTCTTGACCGCTATAAATGGGCCTTAAGAGAGAGCTCTCAAGCTTCATCTGATAAATTCTCAATTTCAAACCCATTAGCGAAGCTACTAGAGTAAAAACCACCAGAGATTCAGAGACTGCTAAACCAGATGCAGCTATGAATCACCCCTACAGACTGGGTGACTCATTTTGCTATTACCGAAACTCAGGTCCACGTGTCTTCCAATAAGATTTTGTATTTTAAAACTGCAATTTTCTTGGTCCTCTCACTTTAGGGGTCACCGTCGGCTTATTTTTTATACTTCCACAATTTTGCTCAAGTTTTCAAAGCTACACTGGGTCCTGTAATGTGAACTCAGGTGAGTCATGACTGTTGATGACAGTTTTAGACTAAAAGAAAGGTCAGTGCAGGCCATGTTAATGAAATCCCACTGTCATCAAAATTGAAGGAGCTTTTCTGGATAAAGAGTCAAATGTCTTCAGCTCCAACTGACTTCACTCAAACTCTCCTGAATACCCTGACCTGAATGAATGAGAAACTTTACAGACATCAATCAAATTCAGTTCTATCTAACTTAAAATGCCATCAGGTTTTCAGTATTACTAAGTTATTCTGAAGCATCTATGCAGGTATTATTAGTAAAGTACTGTATTAGTTAACCCATAAGAATCTTGCATATATTTTTTGCAGCACTTTGACCCTTCTGTGATATTTTTTCTTTATGAAACTTACCACTACAAATTCTTAAGTTAATTTACGTGAGTTAACAGCACACTTGCAACTGTTGCTCCTGTGTATTTCATTTCGCTTCTATTAACACATCCACAAAGATGTGAGGCTCCTCAGCAGGGGACAAAATTGATATGCACCAAAGTTACGCATCTGACTTTCCATCTCATGTGAAATATGGGTCAGGAAGTATAGTGCTGCCAATTAGGTTTTAACTAGTGTCAGCAAGATTTTTAATGATCTGAGGCAATAAGTTGAACTCCAGAACTTTTTCCCTCTCTCAGTTTCTGTGCCACATATACTTCCTATTTCATTTTCAAAAATTATATCTGTCCAACTGTGAACCTCCCTGCTTTGATTTATGTGGCAGAGTAAAATCCCTGACACTCATTTGCTAAGGGTTTTAAAATCTTAGGTGAACATGACTGACTAAATACTGGGAGTAAAAAAAATAAAAAAACGCATTATGTTTATCGGTTTAGTCAGCAAATACATAATATTGATCTTTGAGCATGTCAGCTTGATATGCTAGAAGTGTACTTTTAAGTGTTTTTGACTCCTGTTGCTAAAATTTGTGTAATTAACTGATTTGATCAAAGATGCTGCGAACATCCAATTTTTGACACTGTAAAATGTAATTAATAAATGTCCGTGTAGGAAATTGCACTAAATTTAGAGTGGCACTTTAATGACATTTTAATTACTTAATACAATATGAAGAATGATGCTGCTTAAGTAGAGAATAAAAAACTATACAAACTTCAAGAGATACACAGCGCAGCAACATTTACCTTCTGACAAGTTTTTACTATTTGACAATAAAGAATAAAGTAGATTTATCAATCAAAATGTATTTATTGGGAACTCTGGAGTGCCTGAACACACAACCTCTCATCAAAGCTTCAGAAAAGGAGAATTATTGATATTCACTCTTGTCCTCCACCCCTGGGATAAAATGGCAGTTTATCCACTGTTTGGGCTTGTAATTGCCTAAATATTTTCTGCTAATTAATCGTTAATTATTCCCTGTCGATTAATTATACCAGATGATGAAAAATCTCCAGAGAAATGAGGCTTTGGTGTAGCTGTGCTTCATGTCTGTGTTTACTAACACCAAAGCTGCTCCTGGAAGGACCGATGCTCCCTGCTGCCGAAGGTGTAATGATGCCAAAAACTATATTTAATGAGACCTCCGTCCATGGATTTTTGCTGCCTGTACTCATACTGCAGGCTGGTGGAGAACTAAATTTATGGGACAACAACCCCTACTGTATTTATATCTAATCTTTACCTAAATCCAGAGACAAACACTGAACTCTTGCGTGGTGTGATAGAGCTCCACATATCACCCTGCAGTGGAAGCTTTAATATTGGAAAGGTAATCATAATAAAGTCTGCGCAGGGTGTATTTTGAAAATTGTTCCAGTCCTTTGGTGCTGCAAAACAAAATGATTTGCATCCAAAACTAGTTAAAGTGTTGGGGATATAGTTACTTGGCCTGGTGCAGTGTGTTTGAGAAAGGTGAGGAAGAGATGTCAGATTCAGTGTCAAGTCGGTGATTATTTTATGGACAAAGTAAAACCAGTAATGGAGTCACTGTGTATGTAGGGAGGATTAACTTACCGATTTGTAAAGATCACAATGGTCAGTGGGGAATGTTTTATTACTGGCAAAACTACTAACTAAGTGATTAAGATTGTCTAGTTTGATGCTATTTTCATTGTCTAGAATTTGGTGAGTAAATGAAGATTTATTGCGGAAAAAAGTTAATCTAGCTTTAACTTTTGTCTAAAGGACTATGAATCCAAACAGATGCCAACCATTTGTAATTTTTAACACAAACCAGGGCCAGCCCATCATCTCAGCAGGTCTTAAACAAATTGAAGACATCATTTTTCTGTAGGAAAAGTAAAAAAAAAAAAAATTAGAGCACAATCAGCCAATAATATTTCTATTTTTTTCTATGAAGCCCCAGACTTTAACGTTACACTGCATTAATAATAGATTAAAATTGATATAATAGTGATTCCAACAAGTGCTGATAGGCAGATTTTATCTTTTTTTTCTGCCCCTTTTTATGAATAATCTTGAGATACTGTAACTGAATATCTAATACTAACTTGATTGCTGTGCCTTGTTTGGTTCTATTAATTTCACCTATTTTTAATGTATTTGTTTAAAATAAAAATAGATTCATGATATTTTGATTAAAAAAAAAATAAAGAAAAAGAAAAAAAGAGTGTCTCGATNTATGATATTTTGATAAAAAAAAAAAAGAAAAAGAAAAAAAGAGTGTCTCGATGTTTTATATTTGTCACTTTAACCTTGCTGTTGCTCTGGCATTATTCAAGAGAAGTTGAGCTGACCCATCATAATTCATCATGCACAGGGGCTTTGGTAATTAAAGAAAGTACAGTGATGAACTGTGTTTCCCTAATGGTGCACAATTAGTCACTTCTACAAGCAGGAGTACTCCTGGGTACACTGTTACACAGTACTGTACTCAACATGTGACTAACTGGCCTAAATTTACCCACTGCCACGATATAATTTTATATTTTCAGTCAGTGAATTTTCCCATTTTTTTCTTGTAGCTTCTTACCATCTCCTTCACCTCCAAAACTCATTCTTATCTATACAAATGAATGTATCCATTCAGGCATGGACACAGTGAAGTTTGAGATGTGTGTTGTATTAGTGATGAAGAACACGCTGTTTGCTCACCACTGCAATGATGAACATCCAGAGTGGCTGTGGTTCTATAAAGTGATTTATAGCCCTAATTTTCAAGAGATTGTACAATGCAAATAAAAAGAAAATGCAACGATTTTGAAATGTCATAAACTAACATTTTTATCAAAAATAGAGCAGGGAAAACTTTTAAATATCAAAACTTCATAATTCACTGTTTCTTTAAAAATATTTGCTTATCTTGAAATTCAATAACAAAAACACATCTGGAAATAAGTGGAACAGGGCCATATATAGATGTAGCTTCCTCTACCTCTGCCCATCTTAATAACAGGGTTGTCTATTCACCCGTTGAACCATGTTCTATCAGCAGCTTGTTCTTTCACCACTTTGGAGTTTGTAATGCAATTTTTTTATTTTTTTATTTTTTTTTTGTNTACTTCCTTGAACCATGTTCTATCAGCAGCTTGTTATTTCACCACTTTGGAGTTTGCAATGCAATTTTTTTATTTATTTTTTTTTTGTTTTGTTTTTTTTGCAAGTTGAAATACTATTTTTAATCCCTCAAATATCCCATTTTGCTCTTTTAACATATTTTGTTTGTTTAATAGTGAATAAAATATGACAATGAAAAATAAATTATCGTATGGCAGTACAGAGACCATTCATCCCATATGCTTGTGGTGTTTCTTGGGCATAAGGAAAAGAATATGGAAACTTGGTCTGGGATCTACAGAGCCAAGATGAACTGCTTCCCAGACTCTGAAATGTGTCATTCAAGTTGATAAGTATCCAACTGAAGGATGAGCTTCCCATTGTCGTAAAATAGTGAGGTCAGGGAGCTCTTCATCTCTGATAGTCAGGACAGTGAAATATTGCAACTGCACCAAAAGTCACCAATTTTAGAACCAATTCTCCAAAGGAGCAGAGTTTAAATGTGGTACATGCTTTTTAGGTGCAATGTTAAATTTTCTTGTTCTGGGTTTGTGTTCTGGTTATTTCCATAAATATTTTGGGTGGATATAGGTCTGAAAGGTCAAGATAACTATCCATTCAGGTCACCCCATTTTAGTGGTAAATTACAACTTTTACATAATCACCCCTTCGCTGGGTTTTGATAACTTCCCCCAGTGGTACCAAATGTGTGACCCAGATATCCTCACATAAAAAGAGAGAAAGTGGTGGCGCAAACAAGAAAGCCATATCAACAGAATCTATGAAGGAAATTCAGAAACATGTGTGTTATTTGTCTTTTGTTAATTTCCCCCTTCATTAGTTCTGTTTTCCGGTTAATGACCTGCTCCCGCTACTATTTCTACCTGCTGGCAGAGAGAGGAATGTCAGTTGTAAACCTCTAATGAGTCAATAACAGTCCAGGCTGCTGGTGTGCCTTGCAGCAAACAATTGGGTATGCATTAAAATCAAATGAATTCAGAGAATCTGCTCTGTTTGATTCATTTGTCAGAAAATGGTCAGAACAGCAAGTCTTCATGCACAGGGTAAGCTAATGTGTGATATTGAGCAACATAACTTACATGTTGAATCTTTGTGTTTGACTCCACCTGGTTTATTTTCAATCCTCAATTTCTGTCTGTACTTTGAAACAGTGTTGTTTTTTTTTTTTNGCAATCCTCAATACTTTGAAACAGCGTTGTTGTTGTTGTTGTTTTTTTTTTTTTTTTTTTCAATCTGTTTATTGGGACTGTTTTAAGTTACTACTAATGCAAATGGAACGTTTACATTTTTGATGCTTCACATAATAATATTTCCACTTTGTGTCATCTGTGCAAGTTTCTTACGTCACTTTGTCCCCAAGAAACCTTTCTTTCTTACCACACTGACCCTTTGGGATGAGAGTCAGGTGAGCTGGTCCCTTGGGACATGTGGACAGGTCTCCACAGGTGTCAGCACAGACAGGCTCTGGCATCCAAACGAACTGCTGTATGACCCACGTGACACATGCATGCTAAATGCAGTTAGACGTGAATCTAAACAATAAACTGGGCTGGACTCACAGCACGGACGCACTGTACAGGAAGAGTGAGAGCAGGTTCTATCTTCTAAGGAAACTATGTTCTTTTGGAGTAAAGGAGGCCCTCCTTAGGACCTTCACTGGACTCTAACATACTTCCATACATACCCTGTCAAACCATATACTGTACATAGTATCACTTATTGTGTGTGTGTGTTCTTGTTTGATATCACCTGCATGTTTCTGCTGACTGCACTCAAAGCAATTTCCCCACTGAGGGACTAATAAAGGTTTTCTTATTCTTATTCTTATTAAAAACAATAAAAAGCGGTTATTCAGCACTACTTTGGCAATATGTCACACTGCTGAAGAATATGTAATCTGAGATGCTGATCTCTGTTGCACAGGGGCATCCAGCTCTGGTCCTTGAGGTCCACACTACTGAAGGTTTTCAATGTTTTGGAAGATGTTACAGGTTAAATTGTTCCCTTTCATGCCATTGCTGGGAGATACTGTTAATGAACTTAACATTTTAATTAGAAATAAATAAAAGTCAGATAACCTAAACAGGAAATATTTTTTTAATAAGTATTTGATGCTTTTTTTTAGATTTTATTTGAATTTAAAAGCATGTTTTCCAGTACGAAAAACTTTTTCCCTCTGACAAATAAATAAATAAATTTAAGGCTGAGAAACTATGAATAGAAAATATATTACACTTAAATGTCATCATAGCACTTTTAGCAGCGGTTGATGTGCAGTTACATTTTGATGCTGCACCGTTCACAAGAGGAAAAAAAAGAAACTGAACATCCTGTCAAGAGACTCTCATGCATCCCACTTCAGTCTTAACACTGACACAAAGTTTTGACCTGATGTATGGTGTAAAAAACAAGAATGAAAGAAAATTTCTCCCAGTCATACATTCACTGACAGAATTTAGATGAAAGAAAAACTCACATAAAAGGAATAAATCTCATTCTCCTTGACTGAGGAGAAAAAAATAAAAGCTGTTCTTGGAGTATACTTCTTTTCCTCCTGCTCCCTTTTTGTTGTTTCTTATATGTCAGCATTATGCTGTGCAAACAGATGTGGAAAAAACTGCTCACAGCTGCCAACTACATACTTTATGAAACAGTGAAGACAAGACAAAACCCTCATTATGTTTTACCTTATACTCCTACTTACTTCTACATCAAGAGTTTTCAGTAAAAAGGTGTCCTTTAGCTTAAGCCACATGCATCATATGTGTTCACCTTAAATTAGAGATTTTATGAAGTGTCCAATTAAGATCCCTGATTTTGATGACCTCATTCTCTAATTCTGGGTTCTCTAATGACTCAATCCAATCAACTTGCCTGATTATAAAGTAGTGAAGATAATGTGTAGAAAATAAAGTAACAGTTCCCAGTCCCTAGAATTAACCTTGGTAAATATATATCATTCACATGTAGATTTTTGCATCATTGAGTGCCTCAGTAATTGGGCATCAGGAATCACAGGTACTCTTAGCTACACAGAAAAAAAAAAATGCTTGTAAAAATGCCAGGTGAAATTCTTTATCGCAGGAACACAGATCCTGTTTGAACGCATCAAAGAATAAAAAGACTAAAACAGCCACAGATTTTTGTTACATCTGCCGCAGGGATTATTATGGAAAAAATAAAGTATTTTTTTTTATTAAGAATTAACAAGGAACCAGTGAAATATGATCTCTTTTGTAAGGTTCCAACATAATTCTGGTTAAAGACCTGGGTGCTCATTTATAAAGCTNCTTGTAAGGTACCAACATAATTCTGGTTAAAGACCTGACATTTAAGAATCTGAGTAATTCAGCTTTCAAAGAAAAAAAGATACACGGAGTATTTATTTTCTGCATCACTCTTAGGAATGATGTTCATGATTTTAGGAAAATTAGCGGATAAAGGAAAGGATATCTAGAAATGTGTGTGTGTTTGAAGGTGGCTGTAAAAAAAAACTCCTGAATTGCTCCCAGCAATGATGTTTTCCAGAGTTATTTCATGTGTTCAGCGGATTAGAGTCAACACACAAGAAATTCCCTTTTGCCTGAATTTAGAATCAGAAAATTAACCACATTTCTGGTTTCCATTACTTTAAGCCATATTTAATAACTGCTTGCGTTCCAGGAATGTATGACTGCTGTGTTTGTGAAAGGAAGACAAATTCTACTAGTTTTTAGTCTGAAACTTTGAGCTCAATGCCTTGGAGGACCTAATTACTGGTCAGTCCAGTGCATTGCTTGACATACTGTATAAACAAATAAGATGTGTGTACAATAGCTGATTATAAAACAGCCAGCAGTCTCAACCCCATCACTGAATTCAAAKTMAAGTATTTTGCAGCTTTGAAAATCGTTAAAATACCTTCTCCCCCAAACTCAAAGTTTTTACCATAAAACTAAAAGAACATTCCACCAAAGCAGATGAAAAGAAAACACTTTAGTTTATTTATCAACTGTAAGTGTATTTTGTCGTCATYCATGTTCARTCTCTAAAACTCTCCTTCTCAAGGTCACTGCGTTGTTTCAGAGGGTTAACATGATAAGTTAGCGCAGGGCTCTCTGTTGTCAGAAGGGCACACAGAGCCGGAGGCGGCCATTTCCTCCAGTCTTCTCATTCAGGCAATTTAAAATGTGTACCCTTATGGGATCATCAGGCAGCAGCTTGCAGGCCTCAGCAAGAGCTATGAAAGGCCTGCAGATTACTGTAGGTGTGAGGGTGGATGCTAAAAATGTAATCAACACCAGAGCTTGTTCCCAGCCTTAATCTATTACCAGGAGAAAGAGCTTTGCAATTATTTTCTTTGGCTACATCCGCTTCACCGGGGCTGAGAGTGCAACTGTATTTATAGTCAAGCTTTGTAGTCGAGAGTTTGATTGTAGGTTTTATTTTTTTTTTTTATATATTGTTTGAAAATTGTGATGACTGTTGCTACAGTGCTTTGCACATAATTTTCCACAAATATAACGATACACGTAAAACTCTACATAGAAAAGTCACAGCCAATATTCAAACCAGGAAACATACCGTGTTAGGACAGAACAGCGGTAACCACCTAACCACCATGCCAGTTATGGAGATACTTTGTCAATCTTCAACTTTTTTTTTTCTCGTAGAGTTGGAATAATGCAGACATTTAAATAAAAATGAAGACTTGTGTGAAGCGTTCACTGCAAAACACAACAGCAGGAGCATGCATATGAACATTATGTTGTAACTGTGGTCTTACTTTGGTTTTATCATTGTTTCTTTGAGTTCTTGCCATGATCTGTGTTCTTGGTTTAGTTTTTCATTGCTGTGGGTTCATTGTCTTGTTTGGTTTCCTTTTTTTTAATTGTAGTTCATTTGCCTTGTGTGTTATATTCGGTTCTGTTCATTAGTTTCATTAGTTTCCTGGTTTGTTGCCATCAATAAAACCTTCATTCCTGCAGCAGTCTGCCTCCTGCCTTGTAAGCACGTGTTAGTCTCCGCTGCACTCTGACTTTTCTGAAAATATTATACACACTCATGGTTCTGCACAGGTTCCGGTGCAATAAAATGACAGTAATAGACCAAAGTTAATCACACTTGCCCACTTTCATGATGGCAGATAAACAAACATCACACAACAGAGTGAGGAAATAGGCTTGAAATTCAGAAAGTTAACACAAAAAAGAAAAGAAAAATACAAAGCCTTATATTGAAAGCAGGGTAATCATACCAGGGTGGTATCATAATCCAAATATCACCCTGTCACTTAATTTTTTTGACAAGCAGAGACTCACTTAGAAAAAATAAAAACCTGACTCCTATCAACATGAACACAGTAAGATGTACTTCCCCTACTCTTCATGGGGATATCTTACAACGTGTTGCTAATATTCCATGTTGGATTGCTCTCATCTGTTCTACTTCTTTACAGATGTCTCAGCAGACTGTCACTGAGCAAAATGCAGCACTGTGTAATAAAACATAATCATGAGATCAATAAGATAGTTGAAACAGGTGATACAGAATTTCAGACCATTGTTAAATTATTATGGATCGATCACTCCTGCAACCTTGATTTTAGACCATGTAAACATAGACCTGCCAAGTTCAGACACAAAAAAAGGTGTCACCTTGGTTCTGTACACAGCTGCAACAACAAAATAAAAATACCCCCAAAAATCTGTAGTATTTACAATGGTAATTATTAATGGTAATGGTAATTAATGTTCTCTAAAACAGCAGAAGCTATCACTTCTGATGTCTAAAACTTTGTATGTGATACCTTGTGACATGGAAATATAAGGCTGATGTGTAATTTATGCAGCAAGTTTTAGAGAGTCATGCAGACAGACAGGTGTGCACCCTATGTATGCTTCTGTACTATTTCTCCTTTACAGCTTTACCAATAACATTGGTGGTTGCAATAGGTTTCTCATTTAGTCAGCGCCAAGCTGCAAAGACTCTGATAAGGCTTCCTGAGCACACACTGATCCACTCTGCTGAATGTAGGCAAACAGGCAGAAAGCCACCTATACTCAGGAAATCTGAGTTCTGTGTTACCTCAGAAATGTGGGAGTCAATTTATAGCTTAAATGACGACTTTGTAATGGTCTGATATGAGATTATTTCTCACACTATCAATAGCAAGTTCACATACAACATTAACACAGAGTTCAACAATGCTGGGTAATCAGTCTCTTAGACACGTTGCTTATTGGTGAGTCTTGACGGCTCTCAGCTGATCTTATCAGCTAACTCCACCAGTCCCCAATCATATTTAGGCACTGACATCTATATAACTAGACAACTCATATTCTTATGCTTCCACTCATTCATGCTGTTGTTGGTGTTGCCCCAGGTCACTACAAAATCTCTCCTCCTCCCCACTTTCCTCCTGCTGTTCAACACACATGGATGCTGTGCAAGCTGTTTCTGGATAATGACTCGCTGTGTGTCTGACTTACTGCTTAGCTTTATCTGATGATCTGTAAGAAAAATGTTTCAAAACTTTCTGGCATTTATAACTAATGAGCTGAAATGTTTTGAACACCATTGTTCTGTCATGGGTCCTCACCATACTACTAAATATTTCCCATCTAGTGGGGCATCGATTCTACCCCTAAATAGTATTTGTCATCAAGACGAAAGATGCAGAGCCTTTAAAGACAGGTTACCTAACTTTCTAATCTTAAAACTACAGTCCAGACTTGTTTGATGGCAAAGTGACATCTATTATGTGCACTTCTGGAGCAGCTGCAGCCCAGCAGCTTCCCAAGGCAGAGAAACTGCTATACTGTACTATGCACTATACAACTTTTTCATCCAGGACACCGTGTGGNATGCACTACACAACTTTTTCATCCAGGACACCGTGTGGCGTTGCAGCTTTACGGACCGTGTCACATGCTAGCAAACTTACATAAACACCAGCCACTTTGAACGTGTACCATGACTGATCCAGCAAAGAATGCAAGAAGATATCATCATAGTAAGAAAAGAAAAGAAATAGAGAAAGAGACAGAGCAATAGATAAGAGTCTTTACCTGGTTGAAAAGAGATCACATTACAGTAGGATCCAGGATGGAATAAGTTGGTCAGGAGCCTCATAAAAAAAAAAAAAAACTTGTTCTTAATTTAAGACCTTCTTTAAATTGACTAAACAAAAATCTCTTGCTGCATAGACCAAACTGCATAGTCTATTTCACAGTCTCAGCAACACAGAAAGCAGGAGACTTCTATCTTATCTCCCTGTCACAAACAATTTACTCCAACTTCTGGATCCCTAACTGCTCCAAGGCAAGTTTGAAGATGTAAGTCATCCAGTGAGTGCTATGGCCTTCAGCTGGATGAGCCTGCTCAACAAACCGCTAAAAAGAGCCACCAAAGAGGCGACCTTATCCGGTGGTCACATCCAAGGAACAGAGATCAGTTGTTATGCAAAGAAATCAAATTGTTCACAGGTAATAGTTTCCAGTGCCTATAGTTCCTAACTAAGGCTTGTTTTTGTTTTTTTTCCGCTTTGCTTGATGTTTGAGTTTTATGTTATTTCTGCTACATGATCTTGTTGAAATTTGTTCATGCAATTTTCTCAAATGGGCATCCATTTTCCTGTTGAGTGCTAGACGCTCCAAGGGGGTATAAAAACCGTCTCTTTAAAATATTTAAATGAGTTATAAATTTAAGTTATTAACCAAAAAAAAAATCTGTTCAGGTCACCTACATATCAACACTTTGGACACAATCAGGCACAAGCTAAAATACATCACCTGTCAATATCACAGTAAAAACCTGAGACAGTAAAATGGCTGAAGCGGTGCAAGGACGCTGCTAAACAGACTCAGTTGCTAAAGAAGGCAACAGAAGAGCTGGTGCAATTCTGTTTTTTATTTATTTATTTTTATGGGATTTAGTTCCAGAGAAACTAGCTAACAGCAGCATGAAGTCACTGCATCTCCAGCGACATCGTACCACAAAGCACACCTGTCAATTTTCTGAATTCAGGTCATCACAGTACACAACACAGAAAACCTCCACACCACCACCAAACACCCTGGAGGCTTCTCATACAGTGTCTTTGCTCCTGGCAAAAGTAACGAAAAACAGTCACCAGCACTAAAGATCAAACTCCTGCCTCTCACTGGTTTTCTGGCAGAGACAATGACAATGGACAAAAACCTCTTCTTTTTTGCTTTTCTTAAATGATTTTAAATTGTTGGATGTGAGTGGAAATTCACAACTTGTTGTTTTTGTTAGATACATTACCGGTGAATATACTTACAAACACTGGTTGGGGAGAAATTAGCTGAGAAATTAATCTCAAAAGGGGTACATTGCTGAAAAACGTTGGGGAGCTACTGTATGAAAACCAACAAATAAAACAATACAAGTTGGTCATTTACCTTTGACCAACTTATAGTAGAAATGTTTCCCTGTCTCACATCTCTCAAAGTTAATTTAAAGAAAAAGCACAAAATCAGAAAGCACAATATGATGAATGTTGAAATGCAGAAAGTTAAAGGTTAAAGTATTTCCCAGAGAGTCACTGAAAAAATGTTGGAGAAACTATGAAGCTCGCAGTCAGCTAATTTAAATAACTGCCAACTGTGATTATGCAGTATAAGTCTCTCCTGTGACTTGTGTCACCCTTCTAAGATTGGCTCCGCTCTCTCAGACCTTTCTGCCCTCGGGAGCAAAGAGTGTCCGTCATATCCATAATTATCTGGAAGGGAGGTCCATCACTATTGTATCTTAGTGGCACACAGGCGCCATGGCAGTAAATAATCCCATCATCTCAGCCAGAGGAGGTCAGGCAGACATAAATTTAACACAGAGCAGTTTTACATGCTGCAGGGTATTATAGGGAGGTTTCTTCATCAGAAGGATTGCTTTCTTGGATTTCCCTTCCCTCCCTCTGTCTTTTAGCCAAAGCCAAGAACTCCAGTGAGTCCATATGTTTTTAAGAATACAAATCTTACTTGTACTGGATTCATGACTCCTGTGGTCCAAAATGCATAATATCAAAGAGCGGTTAAGAAAAAAAAGAAAGAAAGAAAAAAAAANAGGTTAAGAAAAAAAAGAAAGCAAGAAAAAAAACAAAAAAAAAAACCTTAGCCCTTATGTGCCTAATATATCCTTGTTAAATGCTCATCCTTTTTTATTTAACAAAGAAATAAATGGATTTTATTAATAAGGACCACATTCCAAAGTATAAAGCTCTGAAAATAATTCTTGTAAATGAAAGTGAGGAGAAAAATGCAAATAAGCTGCTTGTCTTGGCAAGGGTGTTTGATTGGTGTCATTGTTGTGTTTGTCTGTTTGTTAGCAGGATTACACAAAAACCACAAAGCAGAATATGATGAAATGAGTAGGGGTGGAGAGCGGGTAAAAGAAAGAACACATACATAACACTGCGGTGCGGATCAGGATTATTCTTTATGAACGTCATTCAAAAATAAATTCAGCATTAGTTGTTGCAGATATTGGACTCGTGTGTTTCACAGATATTGCAGTGATTTGAGGATGGGTTTGACAGATGTTTTCCCAGTTCTGGCAATTGCAATTGGGACTTATTAAAAAGAAAAGGAATCAGTTCAGTGACTTTTACCCCTATTATAGTTTCCCTTTATGTATGATGAAATGAGTCGTGCAGCGTTATATGCAGTTTAATGTTGATGGCATCCTTCTTTACTGTAAGTAAATAATACTTATTGCTTGACATGACAGTGGCAGAGGTGTGTGAGTTTTGGCTCTATTGAATTTAGTTTTTGTAAAATTTCTGTTTCTAATCTTGTTTTATTTCTTTGGTTTGCAGTTTTAAGTTCAGGTTGGGGTTTCTGTGTTTCATAGTTTGCATATAGCTCTGTTCCTTTTTAGCTTGTCTGTTTTTTGCTGTGCAGATTTTGTGTTCTGGTTTAGTTAATATTCTTGTTAGTCTTGTTTTTTGTTTTTGTTTTGTTGAGTTTGCCTTCTTCTGTATTCGCCTCTTCTGTAAAAGCCATCCTCGTTTGTAATTTTCTCCCCGTTACAATTCTCCAGGTTTTCCCCTTGTCCATTGCCAGATTTCTGTTTTTCCAGCCTTGTGTTGTTATTGCCATCATTATGTCAGTCCAAGCTCTCCTCTGTCGTAGTTTGTCAGTTAATCGCAGTCTGAGTGGGTTTCTCATTAGTTTTTGGTCAGATGCTTTGTTTATCCTGCCATGTCCATGCCTTAAGTTATTTTAAAGAAAGTCTGAAGCTTCAACTTAACTCCTGCAAGTAGTTTAGGCTCTTGTCCATCCGTCCGTCCATCCGTCCGTCCGTCCGTCCATCCATCCATCCATCTACAGTATTTTCTTCTGCTTATCTGGGGTTGGGTGGTGGAGGTAGCAGCCTAAGCAGGAAAGCCCAGACTTTCCTCTCTCCAGCCACTTCTCCTAGGTTTCCTCCTAGTGGGATATCCTGAGAAAACCTCCCCAAGGAGGCATCTAGGAGGCATTCTGACCTGAAGTCCAAGTCACTTCATCTGGTTCCTCTCAATATGGAGGAGCAGCAAATCTTTTCTGAGTCCCTCCTGGATCACCGAGCTGCTCACCCTTTCTCTAAGGGAGAGCCCAGCTAACCTGCAGTGGAAACTCGCCCTTGTATTTGCAATCCCATTCTTTTAGATATTACTCCAGTGAGTTGGAAATCACATGAAGAGGTCAACAGAACCCTATCATTCACAAAAAGCAGAGATTCAATTCTGAGTCGAACAAAGCGGATCTCCCTAACACCTTGCCTGCACTCAGACATTTGGTCCTTAAAAGTTACAAAGAGAATTATGACAAAGGGCAGCCCTGGTGAAGTCCAACCCTCACTGAAAACAAATCTGACTTCCTGTTGTCAGTGTGAAGCTGTGCGGTTGTACAGGTGCTGGTCCAGTACTCCATACTTCTGGAGCACCCCCCCACAGGACTCCGGGGAGACACATTCAAACGGCACATCACAACAGTGTAAAGTCAAATAGAAATAATTTCCATTTTAATCATTTATCGGCACCGTCAGAGGGAAATATTGATCCCATACTATATTAATAGCAAAGACACATGTTATTGAATTACCATGGGACATGTGAGACAACCAGGATTTATGTCTTTGTGTCTTTGATAATACTTGTTAGAGGAATTTGAGGTTAGAGGAATATAACCTTCACAAATAACCAAGATGCTCTCCAAGTGATAATGCACCAGCATGATCATTACTGCCTTTCAGGGCTTCTGTAATCTCTTAAAAAAAAGTCTTTCATCCTCACATACAACCCTTTCTCCTTAGCATGACAGAGTACTTCTTCTCTGTCTCTCTGTTTCTCTCTGCCTGACATTTATCAAGTTGAGCTTGGAGGATGTTTTGAAAATCGGAGTTTGGGGCCAGCTCCGGGACGTTGGGTGTCCACACTGAGCGCTGCTTCGGATCACTCACTTAAGCAGCTAACATTTCAAACAGGCAATAAAAAGATTCTTAATCCCTCTAGAACAATAGAGTCAGGGGTAGATGCACTGTAATACAGAAAGATGTTTCTCTGCCACTGCTGCAGCTGCTTCGCTCAGCAGAATGAGGAGGACTGGATCAAAGGACATGCCGTATGCAGCAAAGACAGAGAGCATGATTCACTGTAAATTCCAGGTTTGGCATTCACTCTCTGTTTAGGGACCCACAGGTCTTTAGGTGATTAGGATCATTTGTTATCCTAATCAGCTCTGTCAGCTACACAGCATTGGTAAAACATGGGATATATTCTATAATTTTCTCCCTTTTTTTAACCATACAGCAATTTCCTTTACGATCCACTGCATAAAAGCATTTTTTGTAAGAGAGTAATTTAGATCAAGGAGACAATTTTTCTCTCCACATACGATACAGTGTGAATATATTTCTGTCCTTTCAGTGCAGAGACGTAGATAAGTCAGGTGATGATCCGTCATGTCTGAACCACCTCACGCCTCATTCCACTTGCAGGAATAACATTGAACAGGGATTTAGCCAAGACCTTGACTCAACTGTCTGCTTGTAGAGAAGAGTTTACACGGCTGTGTGCTTGTGTGAGTCTTTGAATAGTAATTAGAAAAAGGGTCACCACCGTTAAAGTGTGTGTTTCTTTTAGCTATCTTTGAGAATGGCTGAATGGCTGCCATACTTCACACAGACCTCCAAGATAAACAGGATGTAACTGAGATTTATTGGACTGATTACTTCCTTTGTATGACTTGCTGTTTTCTGAATTGACCTCCCCCATCAAGCAAAACACTTTGATGGATGGACTTGATGACCAGATCTGAGCACAGCAAATTAGAGGCTCTTGAAAACACAAGTTCCAGCCTCCATAATTTCAGACAATAAGAAATACTAGATTTCACTACATCTAGACAACTATAGCAAATTCCATTCTGTAGCCTCGGTTAGTTTACAGTAGTCACTTATTTTCTGGTAAGAAATCTCTTATTGTGCATTTAAAGTAATGTAAAAATGTTATCATGCAATTGTAATTTTTCTGGATTTTATCCTTATAAAATGTTGAAGGACTTTTTATTTGTTTTGCTTTGTTTTGGTATAGTGTTTTTCTCTGTATTTCCTTGCAATAAAACAAATGTAAAACAGATGGGAGGCCATGTTTACAGGTAACGTTGAAGCAAGAACTCATGTCAGTAGTCGCGTTTTTCATCTTAGAAAGTTAAATAAAGATGACAGAGATCTACAGCTGTTGATTTCGAGATTAGAAATCAATGCTAGGAAGTTATTAACAGCATATATGGAGAAACTTGAATGTCAAAGATGACTATACCTAATTTTAGTATGGCTCCACAGATGCAGGAGTACTTGAAATCAAATAATTATATTCCTCCACACCTCACCCAGTCAGTCAGTAAAATAGTCAGGAGAAGCTTTTTGTTTCCTTTTTTTTTGGCTTGTTTTTTTTACAGTTCTCATCTTGTTAGCATGTCAGTTTTCACCACAGACAGTAATGATAAGTGTGTCATTATTTTCTCCAGACAAACTCTTCTTACTGCGGTGAGTTCAGGTCAAATATTTCAGATCAAAGGAACAGATGTTGTCACTGAGGTTGTTGAACACTTCTGATTTAATGAGAGTGCCAGATAACACTGACTTCAATGCCACACACACATAAATATATATATATTCTTCTCCTCTTTTAAATACACAACAGATTAAATCCAATTTACACCTACAATACAAAGGTTTGTATAATTGAGATTAATCCAATGTCCAATCTCTTTTCCTCCATATGTGTGTTTACCCTTGCAGGCAGTGCATGCACCATGTCAGAGTACAACAAGCTGAAAAACACGTTGTTGGATATGCAGCCAAAAGTACAGAAGGAAGGACAGCAGAACCACCACAGCGACATGGAGGAGAAGAGAGCACTGGTGGACACCATGTTTAAATACCTGGATGAGAACCAGGATGGCCGGCTGGTCAGCAACGAACTAGAAAAAGTGGGTATCAAGCTGAAATGGCCTGATTATAACTGCATCATAGCTGTAGCACACTGAAAAAGTGGCATTTACTTTTTAAAAAGCCCCTTTTATCATTAACACACTGAAGTTAATTTAAACAGCAAATTTTGTTATTAGACAAAAGGTACTCTATCTTTGATAGTAAAATTTATTACAGCTTAATTTTTGTGTAATTTAGCACCTGGTATGCAATAGTGTCAACCATGTGTTAAAAAACATGTAGAAAAAAAAGAAAATCAAGCAAAAATGGATAAGGGTGTCTAGGGAACCTAATATGGTCATGAGACAAATATACTTTGCAACATATAAATAAGAACATAAATGAAGTATTCAGTAATGTAAACACCATCCTCAACATATTGTATTGTTTAGAATCAGGTCAATAAGCTCCAGAAAAGCTTTAGAAACCCTTCAACAGGTTTTTCATTGGTAACTCAAGTTCTTTGCATGAATGAAGTCTGTGGGCAGAAAGCAGCGTTTGCCACAGTTTTACAGTCAATAAGAATCTCTTTTCTCCACATGATGATCATCACATGGGCAGGAGTGTGGCCTTCCTGCATATTGTTTCAATGGAAACAATTATATTCAAGCAGTCTCTAGCTTCTTTCCTGACATCTTAAAACACACACACGTATATATATATATATATATATATATATGAAAAATAATCAATGTACAGAAGAGATTACAGTTTTTCTTAATTACTGGAAGGTTACTTGGTATTTTACTTGGTTGAAGTGGCTACTTATTAACAGACAACTATAGGGAAATGTTCGGTGAGTATTTTGGTAATCATTTTTTGATATTATAAGGTAACTCTAGCGTGCTGTTTTTATAGATTAGTGGACATTTTGCTCCCCATAATTTGATCCTCAAAGTTTATTAACTGGCATTATCTGGGTGATAGTTGCTGAAGCATTCAGATTTTCAGAGCTAAAATCTTTGACTTAGAAATCAAGGTGTAAAAAAGGGGTTTGAGATCCTTTATGTGATTAACTTTGTAAGGGCTATTTTAAGTCAAGGTCTAATCTTTCCTTCAAGTAGTTTGTTTCCTGATTCAATGCCAATGACGACAGAAAACTGGGAATAATCATCCACTAACTTTAAGAGTCAAACCCAAGCTTTCCAGCACTTGATTTCCTAAGATCACAAATGCTGGAATGTTGTTGATCAGTGGAAAATGGGTCCCACTTTTTTAATCATGTTGTTTGCATTATATTCATAGTTAATCTAAATTTAACAGCAAATAATCAACTCTGTTATAACATGTAATCTTTTCAGTGTTTTCATTGAATACATGGTTTTAAACAATTTGCAAATTAGGCAAATGATAGTCCATATTGTCTGAATATACGTGGTAAAAGCTCTCCCCCAGACTCACAGAGGACTTCCATTAAGCGTTAAGCAAACTTTTACTGCTTAAACAGATGAAAGAGATTTTAAAGTTTAAAACAACGTGAAACATGTAAACAAGTATAATAAAAACAGACAGACTGTAAAAATACATCACATTTACCGTTGTCCGTCTCCTTAAGGCTAATGTTCTCATAAAATATTAAAAATGGAAACAAAGTGAAAAGTCAGTATAGTTGGAACAGTTCAGTCACCGCTTTATAATACATTAGTTTAGGCAGCAACTGAAATGACATAAATTAAAAACCTTAAATTTAAGCCAGTACTTCTGTTCAAAACTTCAATCTAATGACACATGTTTCACTAATTGCTACATAATTAAAGCAGTTTTATGAAAACAAATAAAAGTTTTTTGCATGTTGGACCAATAGCTAAGACACACTAGAAAACAAATATCCTAAACAATATAAAAGTTAGTAAAATATGTCATCGAGCATAAGGAAAATGTGCTGTTCTTACAATGAGTGTGATAAAGCTAACAGCTAATAACCCAACGCAGCATGCATGAACACCGGAGCAAAGCCCTCTGCTAGTGCCGGCGGAGAAAGATTGCGTGTCAATTGAAAAGTGCTACTAAATAATAAAGAATCTAGCAGAACATAAATCTTTTGTTAGCTTATCCCGATTTTAAATTCCAACAAGTTTTATCCTCTTTTAAAATTGTAAAAAGATTGAGTGACTTGCCTTTAATGTAGAACTGTATTAAAAGATTTAACAAAGCTGTCATGTCACTGACAAATCTGAAGATGAATCATTCCTATTCTGTAGGAACTTAGATATTCTGTTCCACACAGATTATGCTTTTAAGGATCAAAGAGGAACTCCAGTCCTTCATTCGAGCTGTCTTCACTTTGGGATCTATCTATTGTCACAGATAATCTTGGAGGGTAAAGTCCTGTTCTTAGGCTTTAAAAATGTTTTATTCAAATACCCAAAGGCAGAACAGTTTGTGATAGTGAGCATATGGCTGCAGTCAGCTGCAGGCAGTAACATGAAGAAAAAAAAAAAAAAGTTTGTCCCATCCTTTAATCTGCCATGTCACATATGTAGCTCCGTACAGAATGAGTTGGAGATGAATGAGAAGTTGGGTTAAACTTTTACATTTTGATAACTAGGAGGATGAATTGTAAAAAGTAATAATCTTGATGTATTATATTATATTATATTATATGTTTTGAACTTAATAGACTTTTTACATTAAAGCACAAAGATACAAAGGAATACAAATGCTTCAAAAACTATTGCTTTTAATAGAGAAAAAGTCGAGCTGATGTCCAAAACTCTTGAGAATAAACATGATGGATTTATCTAATATTTGCATCATTTATAGTCTGTAAATATAAAAAAAAGGTAAACCGTGCAGTAATCCTAAAGGGGCAGTACTCATCCCTTCTGGGAAGTATCATGGCTTTTAAACACTCAGGGGCATTGCTAGGCATAAAGCTCTACTGGGGCACAGGCCCCCTACAAGATAAACCCCTTCTACAACACACACACACACACACACACACACACACACACACACACACACACACACACAATCACCTATTAACACACACCATACCTACCAAGACCACTAACTGAGATATTAATGAGTGTAAGAACATATTTCTTTTTACGGACATGAACACTTTCAACATGGCAGCAAAAGCATAAGTGCTATGAAAAACAATGGCAAGTCAGAACTCTGAATACACATTGCAAAGTCATGGTTATTACCTGATTTTCAGGGTGATAGTTCAACTCATTCTGAAAGCGTACAAAGTGGTCAATCACTTCAAAGTCAGTCAAAGTCACTTTATTTGTCAATTCT
>CM047989.1:17700260-17720647 GCA_026261665.1 Melanotaenia duboulayi | reverse complement strand
TATCAGAAAAAAAAACAAAAAAAAAACATTAAGGCTGATAATGTTAATTTAAAGGTGCAAAAAGCAACATCGTTTCACCACAAGTTTGCTGTTGACAGAACAGTGGATCATGAGCCACACCTCCCTCTACCTCTTCCCCCCATCCCCAACTCGCCTTGTTTGCGAACAGATGTGCAGAATGCAAACACACTGAGCAAAACAATATTGACATTTTGTGGAACATGTCAAAATAACTTAAAATGTTCATGTTGTTACTTAAAGAAGAGCTAGCTCCGCGTCAAATTGTAGCTTCTTTAGCTCTTACAGAGCTCTCCATGTTGGAAATACCAGGCCGATGTTAATCCAGGTTATGTCACTTTCTTTATCCGACAACAACCAGCGACTATTGTTTTTTAAAGGTGATGTCGGACCCTGGTCACCCGAAGGTGAACAGGTGAATGTTTTATTGTGCTCTCTGCCATTTCCCTTTGAAAATATGAGCTGCCATTGCTCACTTACCGTAGCCCTTTATAGAAAGGGGCCGTGTGTTCAGAGCGGAGAGAGGAGGCAGTGATTCACATGAACGTACATGAAGGTGTGGCCGGACCGGCTGGTAAACACAGGGCTTGAAAGTTGGTGCGAAGTTATGCTATACTCCAGATGAAACTACATCTCTAGTTCTTCACATTGTACCAGTTTTTAATTCCCTCAATCTAAAAATGATGAATTTCCACTTATTGCCCCTTTAACTTCATCAAAGGACAGGACTCATCCAGATTACATCTTTGGTGAGAATCTAACTAATCAGAGCATAAAACCAAGCATGCTTTCAGCACGGGGTAGGACAGGGGGTCCATGGCTTTTTAGTATTTGCATGAAAGGGGTCCTCAAGGAAAATAGGTTGGGAACCACTGTGCTAAATGAACAGTTTTCAGCTAATGGATTCATTGGTATAAGAGAAGATTGATTTTATTTTATTTTATTTTTTTATTTATTTTTAGGAAAAGCACTGGATGTGTGCTGTGTGAAAGTAACTTGCAGTCAAAATTTAGAAAATAGAGTGTGAGCTAAGTACAGACCATTTAACTTTTTTATTTGCAAAGTCTAAATCAAATATCTAAATCCCAGCATGATGTTAGTGATGAGGACGAGCAAAGAGAGCAGTTACATTAGTGTCTGTTTTCTTAAACATGGTGTGCATCTCCACCACTCACATGTGTTGAATAGTCCTTGGCTTTTAAGTGGAGGTAATGTTGCAGTGGGGAAAATATTCATATTAAGATCTCATAGAACATTGAAGGCATCACTTAGGGATCATTATGATGTGACTTCTCGTCGCTGACAGTCTGTTCTACCAGACACTTAATATCATTTATAATTACACATACTGAGTAATCTCATTCAGCACTGCCCTTGCTTGACAGAATCCCTCCTCTGTCTATCCGTCTTTCATTTCCACCTCTTTAATTTCGTTATGTCTCTAATTAGCCATAGAGATGTAAATCCATGCTTTGCAGGTCCACAAGGGGCTTTGGTGTGACCCGTTACCCCCACTGACATCCATTTTCTAGTTCCCTCATCTCTTCGCGACTTTGCTACTTCTATTTTTTCCTCTTTTTCTTTTGTTTGCAACCAATGGGTCCCGAGGGCAGCAAGTGTTCCAGCACACCATAATTCACAGGCAGCAGCCTTCAGGCTGTTTGTGGCACAGCATGTGGTCTGCTTTTATCTCCCTCCTCTTAACTCCTCTCTGGTGAGGAAATAATTCATTATCATGCCTCCATCTTCAATTTCAAACAAGCGAGCATCCATATGAGTGTGTGTCTGCTTGGAAAGGAGTTCTCTTTTTCCTTTTTTCTGTTTTTACTCCTCTCATCTCTACAACTGCATCACCTCCAGCATCCACCTTCATCAGCTTTAAAAATCTTCTTTCAAAACAAAGCAGAAGCACAAAAAAAAAGGGGAAAGTGAAAGATTTTTTTTACTTACAAGTATAGGAATATAGAAGAAGATTTGTAGAGTAGTAAACAACCAAACAAGGTAGAGTGCAGCTACATACACCATCATGGTTTGATAACTTCATGTTTTTGTGTGCCCTGCTGTGTGAGAAAGTAAGAAATATTATCCAAAAGATGCATTCAGAGGGAGTGTTGTTTTCTTTGGGAAAACATCTGTTCTGTTTAAATCCTCAGGAAGTTGGTCCAGATGGCATGCTTATACTGATAAGGTTGCATTTTAATGGAAACATTCTCTTCTTGTGGAGCTGAACAGAGGCCAGCATCGACATCACTAAGCTGAACTCTACAAACAGGACAACAAACACTCTGATCTTAAAAATGGATGAAAGAGAGTAGAACCGGTTAAAGTAAGGGGAAAAACAAAAGTACAAATAACATGATATGGTTTCCAGCTTATTCACACGTAGCCAAATCAGACGCACACATCTAAAACCCAAACATTTATTCTAGTTCCTCCATACTGAAAAGGCTGACAGGGACCACACTTACCGTAAAAAAATTCTGCTAACCAAGTTATTGGTCAGTTACTTGTTATTTTTCGGGGGGAGGTGACAATTTCAGAGGGAGACTAAAAATGTCAAAAAGTGAAAAGCACTAAAAGGTGGCGTGATTTAGAAAACTATGATGCAGGATTATGTATGCTCACATGTCAAGGTCTAGAGGAGTACAGTGGTATAAAGCTATACAACATGTAAAGGCATGATTGAGGCAACTCGAACATCNAGAGTACAGTGGTATAAAGCTATACAAAGGCATGATTGAGGCAACTCGAACATCATTCCTAAATAGAGGAAACATAAAGTTAAATTTGATTTGTGGGTTCACTTGTTTTTTTATTGTTTTTTTAGACTCTTATTACTTTCAGTTTGGTTAAATTTAATATATAAAAAAAAAAAAAAAAAAAACACTCCTTATGGCCCTTTCCCACTAATACCTGCTTAGCCCAGCCAGACAGCGCTCCTCCCGAATTGTAGGTGTTCCCATCAGGAATTCCCTGGGGCGAGTAGATACATCATTGGCACCTACTCCGTCGGGGTTCTGAAGGTGTGGGGCAAGGCCGAAAATTGGGACAGTCGTGATAGCAGGCCACTATTAGTCAGAATTTCACATCATGGGATAATTCATGACAGCGACTCCCAACCCCGCCGTCTTGCCACGACTGTGGATAACAACACTGGCAGCAGCTGCAGCAGAGACGGCGTTTAAGAAACAATCACCATGGTCTGACACAGAGGTAAAGACCTTATTGTGCTCATTAGCCACCACTCACAAGCTTGACGTCTTCCATTGTTGGTACGTGTGTGTTGCAAACAAATGACTTTACTACCTGCAATGCTAAGACGACCTCGCCCACACTGAACATGGCCTTAACTGCCCTCTATTGTAATGTCAACCATTGAAACCAGGGTGGTGTGGTGTACAGTAGGGCTAAATGGGTACTAGTGGGAAAGGGCTGTTAGTTACATTTAGGCAACAAAACTCTTGGTGAGTGAAAATGATTTGGACAGGCCGACCCCAACCAGAAAATAAATATCTGACAAGAATTCAGTAAATGACTCTTTGGCCTTTTGATACACTGACCAGTGTGTGTTTTTACGTTATTGCCTAGGGTGGGACTTGACTTGCTGGTAACTCACTAGTATCACAGAGATGCATGAAATGAACATGACTCCTACATACCGTATAGTTGATGAAGGACATGATTATTGGTTTCTACAGTACTGGCACCTAATTTAACACATTTACATGTTTCCAGCATGTAATTTGGTGTTCAGAGTTTTGTTGATTTCATATGTCTATGACACCAATGTGGACCAGGGGCTGTCTGTACAAGAAAAGGGATGGAGACAGAAAGGCAAAAAAAAAAGATACTTAAAGAAAAGAAAAAATATTTTAAAATAGCAGGAGGCAGCAGTGAGAGTGAGGGATAGAAATGGTTACAACGAACAGAGGAATGTGGTGGGGAAAAAAATAACCAGGAAAGGTAAAAGAAAGATTGAATGTGAAATGCAAGTATTCAGTGAGAGAGAAGCTACGTGAAAACAAATTCAGTCATCCTCCATCTTCACCCCAGAAATAAGAAGTGTCAAGCTGAATTCAAGTTCAGTGACTAACAGTGAAAATTTATGTCAGCAGCTGACTGTCTACTTTTGGTGTTTGGGTTATTTTTAAATTTTTCCCCTCAACGGGCAAACAGGCCGGCTCTGTCACATTATTACTTGGTATCCAGATTCAGTAAAGGAAGCCAGTTTAATGTGTATATANAGCAAAACGTGACCAACCAGTGTCTTTTTAGACATATCATAATATCTTCTATATCTACTTTAGTATTTGATGTGTGGTCTTCACAGAGCTGTTTTGCCTTTGTGCACTATCACAACCTCCTAGGATCTATAAGAAGCCTGCTGTTCCCACCTCAAACCAGCCAATGTTTTGTAGCGTTTAAAAAGTAATATGGAAATGGAAACCTAGCTTACCTATTTCAGTTTGGCACAGGAGCTGAGTTGTGATGGTTTCTGCCTCCCTGTCACTTACTGCGTGTTTAGCTCATTAAGGAGTGCTATGCTAAATGAACTTTGCATGACACAAATGTGAGAAATGTGAAGAGTGTGTGAAGTGCATATATATTGTCAAAGTTTGTTTTTAAGTAGCCATCTCCAGTAAAGCTTTATAAATTATTTGTAGTGCTTTTCTGTATACTATCAGAGAAAAAACGTGTTTAGAAGAACTTATAGCATATGCACAATTCTTTTTATATAAAAAATATTACTTACTCAAGGTTTGTTACACAGTCACATATTTCTCTTCATTCACAGCCAAGTATTTTGACAAAGAGACCAACACTGGAAAAGATGAAGTTTAAACAACGGCACCTCAGACAAATGCTAAAATACTAAAAGGTAAAAGTAACACTTTTCTGACCGTGTGTGGTTCAGTGAAGAGCAACTCTGAACCACACAAGCCTTTCCTTAAATAAAATAAAATATTACAGTACTCCTGTTTGACACTCATAGATGTCAATTTCATTTAATGTTTTTCAAAGGATCTCTGAAGCCCGAGGTTTTTCTTTAGTCGACCTTTAAAGTTCAACTTTGACACTTTATGGAAGCTGAAACAAACATTTTGATTGTAGGGGCAGAGAGAGAGAGAGAGAGAGAAAGAGGTGGGGAGGCATAGATGATGGGGGAGCAGGTAATCCCCAATCTCCAAAGTTTTCATTCTCAGGGGAACTTCTCATTCTCTGCAGCACAGAGAGTTAGTACACAGTATCTCCCACGGCTGCGAGCTCCCCTTCAACCCAGTCTTCTGAAACAACATTCGCTGTGCTGGCTTGAGGGTTAGAGTTTCTTCTTCTTGTTTTCCCTGGCAAAATCCCACTCAGAAGCAACATGCATGTGGAATGCCTTGATGAGGTGATGTACTACACATAAAACACCAGAAAGGAATGCAAAATCTTTTGAGCTTGATACTTTGATGTCTGGATAGAGTAGAGATATGATTCTACACAGTTTACAGGGCCTAAACCTGCTGCAAGATAAAAATACAAGCATGTCACAACATCCCAGCTCACTTAGTAATTTAAGTGAGTAAATGAAATATAACCAAAACGGAATTCATGAAGTGAATGTCTTCAGTTGATTCTTTGTAACGTGCAACTGTGTACTTCCACACTGAAAATCTATAACAAATCTGGATTGATCCAAAGGCATTGATCCAAACATATCCCTAATTGTTTGCATTTCATCACAGACTACAATAACAAAATTTTTCTCTTTAACTATTTATATTCTACTCCTTATTCCAACATCAGTTTGCAGCATATGCCTTTGGTCACCTGCATGGTTAATGTGACAGGCAGTGTGCACAGAGATTAGCATACTGTCTTCTGTAAACACACACAGGCCACTTGAGGTCAGATTCTTGCTGAAAAAGGTCCTCTTGGGGAATCATACCCGTGTCATTCTCATTGCACGCAGAATCTTTAACCCTGCGGCAGCCCTGCTGCCTACATATAATTCGATCAATGCACACGCATGAATTTAGCCTGAAACTTTCATAGTTATTTGCAAAACTACTGTCATGCTTGGAGAATCCATAATAATTTATTAACGTTGTGCTTGCAGACCATAGGCCAACTTTATTTTCTATAATTTATTAGATGGCACAGAGAGAGACGGAGCGTTTAAGGGGGAAATTATGTAGCAATTAATCAACTTCATCAATTCATCAGCAGCTTTATAAAAGGCATGTTAGTGGTTATAATGGAGCAATGTTGTGCTGATTCATTAGCCCACTTTTACCATAGTTTATTGATGAAACCAAGAAACTGAAGCTTTGTTTAAAAGGGAGAATTTTTGATTAAAGATTTGTAGTTTATGAAATGAGAACAGTTAGAAGTCTTTTTGGATTGAAGTTAACTTATAAATGAAGAACAGATCTCTTTTAATATTCATTTGATTCCAGTTCATCTTTTTTATGGCCATCCAGTCTCTTGAGCAGCCCCCAAGTCTCCAGGCAAAGAATAACAAAAATTCTGTTGCTAGAGCATCTTTGCTATTGGACTGCAGATAGAAAGACACAATAAACAAGATGGTTAATCTACACAGAGATTTTAATAAATGCTTATAATTGTTTAGTCAAGAAACAAAACCTTAAGTTACATTTAAACCAAAGAAAAACAAAATGCTAGATTCCTGAAACTGAAAAACATGCAAGAAACATGTCGGTATTCTTATTTTAAACTTATTATTTTTTTCCACATAATCAAAATAGTTACTCCTGCAACAGCATTTTTGAAAAATACACCACAAGATTTTATATGTACTGCTCAACCTTAACTAACGCTGTAATGTGAAGTGTGACCGTTGCTGACAATAAGTCAAATGGCATAAATTAAGTTTCTCAGTTTGGGAATGGAGATCTCAAATTAAAGAACGCTTGTTTCACCCAATATGTAGGAAAGATGCCGATGTTGTGCCCTTAAAAAGAATGATAGTGAGAAGAGTGAAAGAATCAAATGCCAGAAAACAGTTCTCCCGTTCACTGATCTGTGATAAGTGAGTATTTTTTAACTTCCCAGAACAATGAATAATTAATGCATATAATGCAACAATGCATTCTATAGCAGCACAATTTAGAAAATAGTCATGTTTTTTTTTTTGAATACATGATCTTTTTAGCCCTGTAAGTCAATAATGTATTTATCTACATCAAACCGTTTCAACAGGGAATACCGTACATGCACCATAATATTCCTACACTCTTTAGTAGACTTCTTCCAGTACAAAAACACAAAATGAACTTTATGGTGTGAAGTAATTACCAATGAACCAAGCTGTTGGGCCCTAGCAGACCATGAGGTCTCCAGCAGCTAGCTTGCGCAACGATCAATTTAGCTAAACACAGACTGACAACATAAAAATATTAAACACAAATTTTCCTGGAACATGCAGTGAATTACACAGAGCACGAGGCTACAACTAACACATTAGCTGTTCTTCATGGAGGATAATTACCCTAAAAATGGTGATAACGGGAAGAGTAAAAGAATGAAACAGCGGAATACAGTTCTCCCGTTCACTCATCTGTAATTAGTAAGGGGAAAAGGGTGTGACTCCCCCTACTGGAGTTCTGAGGAAACATCATGGATCAACACAAGCAAAACATACAGGAGCCTCCTTCTTCCGTCTCCCTCCAATGCATAAAAAGTAAAGTAGACAAATTAGTGCAGGAATCCAAAATATGAAAATTGTAAGAATGTGTAAAAGTGAACCTCTAGATAATACTTGCCACACTGAGTCCATACTAAGCAGAAAGATTCTAATAAAAGAAAAATCTAAGTTGTCATTCACTAATGATATTCTCTGAATGTGATTGGTAGCAGCTCAGTCGCAGATTAAACAACAATATTTTGGAGGACATTCTTGTCATGCCTATGTCTGTTTTGATTGACACAAGATGGAAGCAATGGTATTAAAATAATGTCATTACTAACGGTGTTACTTTTTGAAGTAACGGGGAATCTAACTAATTCTTCTTTCCATTGTTAGACCGTTGCTATCGTTACTGAGGATAAAATCTTACTGACAGTTACTATTGTAAGGTAAGATTTGTTTTGGTTTTGGATGAGTAGTATGACTGAAACTGGAGAATACACTCAACGTTTTAGTAGAAAAGTTGCTGTGTTGTGTTGTGACCAGATGCAAAAGAAAATGGTTCGCACCTTTTATTGCAGATTTTTCACTGTATTCAAACCAGGTGATCAACTGGGGAATCACCTGGATGACCCGCTCAGTTCCAATGGCTTGTTTGGCGAGAACACGTCTTTAACCACATGGGTGGAACAAAGAGTTAATTTTCAGAGAAACTCAGATAGTAGTAGATAACTTTGCATTGTTATGATTCCTCTAAAAACTTTTGTTGATTTTATTATTCATTCAGCTGCACTAGGCAGCAAAGTTATGTTTCAGTCCAACTAATTTTCCTTATATGTTAAGAGGCCTCCAGTGGACACTTGCTACCTTTACATGGACAAATATTTCATCTATCCAATCAAAACAAATCTGAACGGATTATAGGTGAGAGGTTTGCATGGACACTAAATAAAGTAATCGATCATTTGTATTTACATGATTGACAGATTGTATGATTGCAACACTTTTGACATGTGCATTGCCTAATTTCTTTTCAGATTTAAACTTTTGACCGTCAAAATACTCAGTAATCTTCAACCCTTTCAGCTTCTAACAAAAACGTTGTATCTGCCACAGTCCCATTCAGTTCTGCTGCCGCCATGTTTCAAGTCTTCCCTGAAACTCATTATGTCCCGTAACCCCATGTGGTGCAAGCATCTGCAGATGCCACCACAGAAACAATCTAAATGAGTGTATACATGGTTATTTTTTCCCGCTTATTCGATTGTGAAAAAGTTTAACTCACCCTCTCGATCGGATTGAAAATTCTTTCAAATCGAGGCCGATCAGATCAGCTGACATGTTTACATGGCACATTTTTATTCTAACTGGATGTTCAAACGGATCAAAAGTGCTCCATGTAAGCATAGCTAATGTTGCACTTTGCAGACTACAACCTGAAAGAAATGTGTTCAAAATTTTGGCTTTATTATTAACTTATTATTTTTAAGATCAGTTTCACCCTGAAAGATCCATGCCTCTTTTGTTTTGGCCTCTTTTGTTTTGGTAAAGCTTCTTTCCACTGGCAAATGCTTTCCTCCTCACCAATCGTCATTACTTCTCTCCGAGTCATTGGCCGGCTGATGGTAAATGAGCGGACCCAGTCAGTGTGCACAGCCACACACACAAACCACCAGAAGAAGCAGCAACAGCGAGTCCAGAGAAAACAGAGGAAGAGTTTAAATCTGGAACCACAGACATCACTTTTCCCTCACTGAGCAAAAAGACAAGAACGTTATGAGAAATGTTCATCATAACCAGAAGAAACATTTTTTCATGTTGACTGCATGCAGTTAGAATCAGGTTGAAGCTGCTCTCCTGAGGAGCAGACGGAGACGCGACTTCCAGCAGCCTGAGATTAGTGTCCATGATTTTTCTTTTAGTAATTTATTCCTTTAGGTTTGCATTTCAATCATTAGTCAGATCAAAAATCTGGTTTTTATTATGAATAAATGAGCATCACCCGATGAATTAAATGGAACATATTTAAAAATGTAATGGTGATTAATGATGATGGATGAAAGTGAACATATTTGATTCTTTTAAAAAAGTAATGGAATAGTTACTTTTCTTAGAAATTAATTACTTTTATAATGCTGTAATGCTGTTACTAAAACTGTTACTTTTTGCAAGAAGTAACTAGTGAAGTAGTAACTGTGAATGACACGCAGGTTGTCATGACTTGACACTCGTGTTAGATGCTATTTTACAGAGAATACAAACAATATAATGTCAGGCCAGACATTCACATTGGAAAGAAACATACTAGAGAAACAAAAGGAGAAACAAAACTGCGCCTAAGTAATCGTTAGCCTTGAGGTGGTTGAGCTGAAGGAGGGCTGAACCCAGGACAAGGAGACACGAAGAAGCAGCTGAAGAGAAACCAGGAGTCGGGTCATAAACACGACGACTGATGGAGACATGCCGTCATGTCTGGTCAGAACAAGGAGGTGCTGGGAGTGTTGGGAGTGATTCTGTGACGGCGCAGCTGACGGAGGTCGTACTGCAGCAGATTAACCTGAGCGTGAGGAGCAGACAGGAAGTGCTCAGCAAGGTAGAGCGGTCGTCTTGTAACCCGAGGGTTGCCGGTTCGATCCTCGGCCAAGTCGTGTTCATGTCGAGGTGTCCTTGGGCAAGACACCGAACCCCTAGTTGCTCCTGATGGGTCGTGGTCGAGCGCCTTGCATGGCAGCTTCCGCCATCAGTGTGTGAATGTGTGTGTGAATGGGTGAATGTGCTGTATACTGTAAAGCGCTTTGGGTATCCTGGTACAGAAAAAGCGCTATATAAATACGGGCCATTTAGAAAAATAGTAAAAGTTAAAATTTGACTCCATCCAAAGCAGACCCCCTTTTTTTTTTGCGTTGCATTTCTAACAAAGGTACACTTTGTTTTTCATGTTGACAACATTTGAACCTTCACCATTTCTCACCTAAATTACTCCGTCAAAACAGATCAATGGGGCATGATTCAGCCTTACATTTTACTGACTTTTATTGCAGTAAAAATAGCCCCTTGTCACTTGATTAAAAGTCATTTTTCTTAATATAGAAAATTTATTTTGAGAACATCTAACTTATACCAGCAGTATTGTGACCATTAATCAAAAGCTTGTCAAAGGCTTTAAAAAACTGCAATGACAGCAGATACATGAGACGGAAATGCTGTGTTTTGTCTTCACCAAGGGAGCTGGAGCAGGAATATAAATGCAATGATGTAGAATTGGGAAACAAGAGCTGTCAAATGATTAATTTGGCTAAATGAATTAGGCTTTTTTGTATTAGAAGTTGTAACAAAGTCTCAGGAGGTGTAACAGTGGGCAGTCTACTGGAAATATATTACACTGGTGGGTAAATCCAAACTTGGGTAATTCAAATGAAATTTAAGCTTTTCTCCACTTAGAATTATGAAACACTGCAAGGCATTAAATGGATTGAAAACAGATCATTTTGATCTTGACTACAACACTTTTCTTGTGTTTTACACATAGATGGTGTTTCCTTAACAAAGGAATCTGCATTTCATTGAAATTCTGTTTGCTTAATTAGCTTCTAAGAGGCAACTTAGTTTATGTTATCATGTATGAAGGCAGCTTAGTGAAACTGATTTAAAGTGTGTACCATATGCAATAGCATAATTACAGAAAAGTGTTTCCAATTTACATCATGGTCAAACAGCATGAATTTCAACTGAATATTATGATATTGTGACTGTGCATTGTCCGGAATCTGCTGATACAACACATTTTACGGTACAGGTCCTATAACTCAATACTGTGATACTGCCAAAAAGGAGAAATAGTGAAACTGTCCTTGTAGGAAGAATAAAGCATTGTATGCATAAAATCCTAATAAAGAAAATTTACTGTTTTACTGCAATCAAAGAAGTGGGATCTGCATTTGAATTTATCACGGTCACTGTAACCTCCACTATCATGTCAGCCCATAGCCCATAGGGATAACATTGCCCATCTCAATGAGAAATGAGCAATTAAATACATGAAATTACATAACATCAATTTATGAGATAGTTTTATCCATGGGGATTTGGAAAGGAGGAACACAATGAGGACCCTAGATGTTGGGGTTCAGCATCTTACTCAAGAATGTTCCAAAGTAGTCTAGGAAGTGGGGGGGTACGTTGCTGTCTTATAGATATGCACAGTTCTTTGGCCCTCAAAGTCCACAGAGCTGAGACATTTCAGCATCCAGATTTCCACCTTCCTATAAAACAAGGATATAGCATTAGAAGTCTGGGTTCAGCATTGTTTCAGTAAGAAGAGAAGCTGAAGGTTAGCTGAGCTTGTGACCCATAATCTAATTGGGGTTGTTGCAGCCACAACACAAAGCACTAATCACTGTATAACAAAGTTGGTTTTCTGTGTTGGCTTTTGTTTGGGTTTTTGATGTGAGTCTTATCAGGTTCCATGGATGTCATATCTAGTTCTGCTGCATGTGATTTCCAGTCTTGGTTTGTAGGTTTTGAAATGAATCCGTACAATTGAACATAAGGGAAGGGAAGATTGTTTTTTTATAGCATATTTCATGTAAGAGACAATTCAAAGTGCTTTACATAAAACATTGGAAGCATTACAGTGGGGTGCTGAGAGGCATCAAAAAGTATGTACCACTCTATCAGATTCTTTGGCATTACCATCCGCCATATAAATATTATAATAAATATTCAAATTTGGTTAAAATAAATAGTTCAGTGGAGATGGAGACAGAAAATTCCTCAATAAAACATGCACAGTATCATGAAGATCTGTAAACTATGAAAAGTAGAACTTCAAGAATATTCCTGAAAAATTAAAGGTATATTAAAAATAAATAAATAAAATCCTTGAATAAATTATTTTTATGTTGGAATGTATCATTAAATAAGCAGCTTCTACTTCTTTCCTACCATTTTGGCATTTATTCATAAAACTAAATTATAGGGGTTTCTGTTTTATTAGAAACTGTAGCATTTGTACTTTCTGTTGACCATGTTTCTGTCAGAAAAAGATCATCTAAAGTGTGAAAAACTATGACGTTATTAACAATTAATCTTGTTGGACAGAGATCTAATATTGAGTAAAGCTAGCCTTGTGGCATCAACATATTCTCAGTTTATGCTTGTTACAGTTATGGGGTTGAATCGATTCACACAGCAAATTGACTGTATTCGATTTTTTTTGTCCCAGCTTAGGGAGGAAAAGGGGCTTCAAGAAAAGCTGTAAGGCATGGGTCAGGCAGATTTAAACTTTCAATGTAAGATCCCATTGTTGTGTAACATCTGTAATGGTTTATCATCCTTAACCATCCTAAAAACTGTGAGAAAAGATAAGAATTTGACAGGGGTTGCTGCAGCCTAATAATAACTGTCTTCATTTACCTAAAGTCCTCTGCGATCCAAGCTGAGCTATCACAGGGGGCAAAAGTGCCTTTTTGTCCAGCATATGTACCAATGAGTTTAATGAGGTTTAATAACAATCAATAACCCTAACTTAACGCTGACAAAGTGCTGCCTGTGGTAGGTGTCTGTTTTACAATGGACATTTATTACAACTATATGAGGTATCCTCTTAAAATCCATGCCAAAACATTCATACACTGGGAATTTGCATGGACTACAAACTGAGGTATCTACTGATTGATCCACCAAAACAACAAGACAAGAAAAAAGCATATTGTTGGAGCCACAGTTAAACTTGCACCCTAAAGATAAACATCATGGAATACCTGCAGTTCTCTGCTATACTAAATGAGTCACTGAAAAGAGCCAAATTGGATGAATTGGACCATTGTCCTTAACATAGTATAGATCATCATTCATGTAAATGTAATCATATCCACTGCAAGGACGTTGTCCTCAAGTTTTTTCTTTTTTTGTTTTTGTTTTTTTGCTTTTTTTGTTGGGTTTGTGAGATGATGCTGTAGGTCTAAAATCAGGATTTGATGAGAGAAGTATGACTGTCTGGAAATGTGATTACAAGTGACATCGTTTTTATTTGGAGGATGTTTTGTTTTGTTTTATTTGCTATTTTTACAAGAAGGTGCAGAAATATGAAGATTTGGGTTTTTGTGAATATATATGACATTTGAAACCTCAATACAGCAGCAAAGCATTTCCTTTATGAAAATGTATGTAACTGATGATTTTATCATAGCAACAGCCTTTTTTTTTGTCAAGCTAGTCTGACCTCTTGTACATTCTTGTGCATTTAACTTGTAGTCATGTTTTTTAGTTAAATAGACTTGGATAGAAACTGTGAACATTTTGGGATGTTTTGCTCTGAGACAGAGATCTATAAGCGGTTAAAGAGTCTTCACAGTGGGTTTGGTTTTAGCTCTATATCGTTTTTTTTTTTGTTCTTGTTGTTTTGTTTTTTTTTTNCGCTCTATATCGTTTTGTTTTTTTGTTCTTGTTGTTTTTTTTTGTTTTTTGTTTTTTGTTTTTTTTTTTGTTCTCAAGCAAACGCTCAATACCAATACCTGCCATCAGATTCTTGTATTTCTTGATTCGGTTTAGGCACATTTCTGCACACAGAAGGAGCCTTTTAACATATCCACAATGTCACAGTTTGTCAGGCACCTTTATGCTACTACATAAGCTGGGATGTTGTATTTAAGCTGAGCAGTGACATTGTAACATCTCTATCCTTACTGGCTGCATCACCACCTGGTACAGCAGCTGCACCGCCCACCACTGCAAGGCTCTACAGAGGGTGGTGAAAGCTGCTCAGCACATCACTAGGATGGTCCTGCCATCCATGGAGGACCGCTACACCCAGCGGTGTAGGAAGGCCACCAAAATCATTTTTCCCAGTCACTAACTGTTTTATCTGCTACCATCTGGCTGACAGTTTCACAGCATTCAAGCCTGTTCCACCAAGCTCAGGTACAGCTTCGCACCGCAAGCCATAAGACTTCTAAATGCTGTCAGCAGCAACGCCACCTTTAAATAACAGCATCTTCTTATTGCTTATTGTATATTTTACTGTATTACTTATTTTGTGTCTATTTTCATTGTTGTTGATATTCTTTTAGCATTGTGAGGAGAGCCTAGGTTTTTAAGAATTAACTGCCAATGATTGCTGATGTAATTGTTGTGCAATGACAATAAATTCCTTAATTCATTCGTTCATTCATTAATTCATCTACTGACAGGGTTTTTTAAACAAAAACATTTTACTAATCTGTCTGTATAAATCATTGATTCAATGTTGATATTTTTCAGTAGTTTTCAATGCGTAATATCATAATACTCAACCATATCATCATGTTCTTACATTTCTGTGTTTTATGTAATTGCAGACGCAGCATAGACAGTATCTGGGCTTCAGTTCTTGAGTTTAAAAAAATATTATTGAAAAAGTAATAGAATTTTTCCCCCTTTTTCTCTGTATATGTACATCATCATTTGACTCCACTTTTAAGCAAATTTATCTCATCAACTCAGCCTCTTTCCATCTATCTAAATAGTATATATACGTAACCTCCTTAAACTGTATTGTATTAAATGACATTACAAATACACCATATATAGTGTTGTTGTCTTCTCCAGTCTGAGCCCAAGAGTACATTGACCTCTCTAACCTCAGAGTACTTTTTCTGGCCAGATACCCCCATGGGATAACCATGAAAGAAAATTATTGGTGTTTCTCTTCCTCTCCCCTGCAGCTCTAATCAGAATGTTGTTGGTAAAATGCTTGCAAGTGTCCACATCCACAGGAAATTCACACAGACTGTGTATAACTCGAGACGCATGCCTGCACATTTAAGCGCATGGCACACGGTGCACCCACGCTCACACATACGGCTCTCAATGCATCTTATTGTGCATTCTGTCTTGGTCTAAGTGGGCCCTCAGGTCAGGTCAAGCTGTGGCTCCTGCAGAGCAGAGTTGTGCTGCAGGCCACTAATCTCTCCTCTACAAGGCTGAAAGGGCTTTGAAAGAAGAAACACCACTTAGCTGGCCCTGTCAGTTGGCGCCTTTGCAGTTTACAGTAGGAGGCATAGCTTTGGAAGAGAAGGAGGGGGGTTGTGTCTTTATTTTGTTCCAAAAAGATGAAAGATTGCTGAGATTGTCAGGGATCTTATGCCCCTATCAGATGAGAGTATAGCTTTAATGAATTGGGTCTCATCTGGCCAAATGAAGTATGGAAGATTAGCTCCAGAATGTCAGCTTGTTTGCACTAAGCTTCTCAGAGTAGGATGACTTATTTTGGCTTCTGAGACTTAAAGTGTCCTCACTTACTGTATATCAAAGGCATTATGTGAGATCCAAATTTTTCCAAGTTGTCTTATAAACTTCCCTTAATTTGTTATTCCTATCAACCTTTTTTTAAACTTCACTTCTCAATAGTTAAAAAGGCAGTAACACTATACAATCTGCTTTCAATCCTCTGATTTGATTTTTGTCAGCAGCTCACCACAAGCTATTTGTCAAAAGTACAAATAATAAAGTTTTTAAAAAATCTAAAAAAAAAAAAAAAAAAAAATTAGGATTAAAGTATCTAAAAAGTTCTCTTCGTTCAACAGGAAGTGAACAGCTGCCATTGCAATTTGCCACTCNCTTTTTTTTAAAAAAAATCTAAAAAAAATTTAGGATTAAAGTATCTAAAAAGTTCCCTTTGTTCAACAGGAAATGAACAGCTGCCATTGCAATTTGCCACTCGTTTCCCATCTTGTCCCTCCTATTTGTCTATCACTTTCTCTCATTTTTTTTCCTTTAATATTATCCTCTTGCATTTCTTTGTTGAATCAGCCATGGTGCAGGTTCAAAATGGTCAGTGTGTCGATAAAAATCCATCATACGTCTAACAACACTGCCTCATTAAACCAAAGTAAAAATGTGTTACTAACAAGCGAACACAACCACTGTTTGACTGACTTAGCATTAGCAACCAAACTTGTACCTGCACCTTCCTCCAACTACAAACAAGTTACTTTGTACAAAAATTAAAAATACAGTAAAAGTCAAAAGTTTTAAGACACTTCCCATAAATCCAAGAGAAAATTGTCTCCAAACTTTTGACTTATGTACTACAAATAGATCTCAGGTTGTGTTATATGAACAGGTCAATAGTAATTGCCGATAACAAAGCTTCAGGTTCATTGGAAACCGAAGCAGCACTGAGTTATAGGTTTCTACCACTATCAAATATCAGAAAGACATGCAAGCCTGGTTCTCACAATAAACTACAGCCTTCTTGAATGACAGTTTGATTGGAGAAAAAGGAGGCGCAATGATGAAGAGCAGACATTCTGATTGTATAATGGGACTTGGAATTCGTCCAAGGTTGATATTTCAGACTGGCTTGAGGTAGGAGTAGTCAACCAATCGTAAACAGGCACTGGTGCAGACCGATTCACATTACACAGAAGAACCACACACAGGTGAACACAATCAAAGAAGTAAGGAGTGTGATCACTATGTGTCTGATCTGTAATTTACAAAAAAATTAACTTAAATTTGTCTTCATGGCTGCTCACCTAGTCATTATCAATTATTAAAAGGCCATTATGAGATATTAGCAGTACCACCATTGTGGATTTAATAACAGTTAAAAAAAATGCCTCATGTAAAGACCATTACTGAGGTTCATCCTCTGTATGTCCACTCTCACCTTTTAGTGTGCACAGGTTCTCAGCAACACCCACATAGAAATGGACTCTGTTGTTAACAGCCTGCTCTGTAAAATTGGTCATTAAATAATGTGGGAGTTACGAAAGACCTGGGATGTGTGCTGCTGCAGAGGGACTCTGGAAGATATCTTAAGAAACTCTCGACACCAGCAGGCCTATTTTTTGTCCTCTCTCATAGAGATTTAACTGAAGAAGTTTCTCTCAAGTACTGGGAAAATATCTTATTATACTCCTACTTTTTACTTCCTTTTTTGTCAGGTTGTCATATACTTATATTTCCAGAAATTACCCATTTTCTTGACTGCAGTCAGTCATCGCTCACTCCGTACTGCTAGTGGTTTTATTAATGCAGTTTGCAATATGTTGTCTCAAAATCCTCCCATCTGCTTCTTTTTTGTTTTGTTTTTATAATACACACCTTTGCTTTCCCAAGGTGTGTTCGCTACCTAGTTAATGGGAAATAAGCACAATTGTGGCTTTCCTAGCAAGTTGAGCGAGAGCCAGGCAAGCAGGCATAAAGAAGAACATGAGGAGAGATAGAGATGCAAATAAAAACCACAGAGAAAGATGAGAAAAAAGAGAGATGGAAGGGAAGACAGACAGGCAGTCACAGAGGTATTAAGAGGGTAAGTGGCTCTGTCTGTGAAGGACAAAGATGGAGGAAAAAAATAAAAAAGGCCAAAGATGCAAACACAGCATCAGGGAGAAAATGAGACGGTGGGTGGAAGAGAGAAGGAGACATATTCAGAGAGAGATAGAGAGGAAGTTAGAGGAGCAATGAGGAGTGGCAGCAGAAGATGCTTCTGTACCTGTGGAGGAGATTAAGGGTCTACATCCAGTGTGATTAATGAGCTGGCCGTTGATTACTCATCCCCCATCTCTCCATGAATAATCACCACACCAGCACTCTCAAAGAGACAGCATGAATTTCCATATATGTGTATGTGTGAAAGGGAGAATAAGTGCATGTGTGTAAAAAAGCAATGCAGAATAGCAAGTCATTTACTGCATGAAGGGCAGTAAATGAGCATGCATGTACAGTATATGAAAATTATGCAATTTATACTGTATGCACATAATTAACTGGGTGTTTTTGCAGTTATTGAGGGAAATCAGCTACAACATGACAAATTGTGAGTGTCAGTGTTTGAGCTATTGATTATGTATTTACTAATAGCTGCAGCCCACCTGCAGAGATCAGTCCAAAGAATGCACAGTGACACACCAGGATAAATTGTCTACACTAAGGACTCCCAGTGGGAGTTATGTCTCCTCACATCTGCTATACAAACCTACTGCTGTCATTCAGTTCAGAAAACACCATTACAGTTGACACTAAGGTAGCTATGTTTAATTTCTCTTGTAGTATTTGTAGTAAATTGGACTGTGAGGAAGAAACCTACATATATGTTATTAGTTTAATAGAATGAACATAAATTTAATTGTTGCAGTATTTAGATGACCGTATTTAGTGACTCAGGAGGTTGAGATGGAGTTCTGTTAGCATGTTAGCATATCTGTCAGTTACATGATGCTCCTAATAAGCAAGCAAGCGTCTTTCATGCTATATTCTCTGGTGTGTATGTGCATGTTTATGTATTGCTTCAAGAAAAATGTTAAGAGAGCAAGAACTAGTTCATCCTGAAACACAATACATGGCATATTAGATGTTCATATTAAGAGCTTATTAAATATGAGATTAATATTGATTAAAATTATATGCAGCAACAACTCATGGGCTAAAATAATTCAAATCAATTGTGACTGAATTTGGTTGCAACAACAATCCCAATATGGCAGCATCTCGCATAGCAGAAACAGGCATCCAACCACATTATCAATTAGTCTGTCGTACTAGATGCAACTCTACAGGAAACAGCATCTCATGCTACTGGGCTAAAATTTGTTTGAGTGATTCTGGTGAACAGAGAGTTTTACAAATCATGTTAATAATAGGACAAGTTCTAAAGTCATTCTTTTTTTTTTTTAGATCATTACTTCTGCCTTTTATCCCCTGCGTGTCTGTGTGATTGGAAGTGCTCTCTGTGGTGAGAAATGTGTTTATGAACAGCTTGAAACAGAATGCTATTGTGCTGCAGTGCATGATGGTTAGATGTTTTTTTTTTAATCTTCCATAAGAACAGTCATTATGAAACAGTTTATTTAGAAACAAGTAAAAATGTGATTTTGGTGGAGGGTTGACCTTACTCTTTTAAATGTTTTGCATTGGACAAATCTGTTGCCAGTTTGGCAGCTTTGCATGAACATGTAGGATGTGTGAAGGCTGGCGAATCGAGCCTACTTACTGTAGCAGCTGCTTTTCAATCAGCCAAGAGCTTACTTATTAATGCCCCAGCTAATTTACCAAATGAGATTGAATGAGGATATTTTTTCCATGACAGTCAAATATGAATATTTCAGTTTGTCACACAGGATTTGCATACATGATACATGAAGTGAGGAGGATGAACTTGTCACAGGTGACATGCCACCTCCCAAGGCTTGTATGCAGTGACAGAGAGGGATCTCCTTGGTTTTCATCCATGGAATGTCTAACATTTTACAGCTCAAGGCAGTCAAGTCATGATTCAGAGAGAAAGCATGTTTTTTAGCTCTTCCTGTCTGCATGTGTGTGTTTATCCTTACAGGTTTAGTAAGAGGCATCACATGGGTAATACTTGGATTACTTTGTGATAAATCCACAGACTAATCCAGGAAAGAAGGTGGCAGTAAATAAGTACTTTTTACCAAAGTGCCATCTCACAATTTTGTAAGTAAGCAAGATGCCAAAAAATAACTTTAGAATCAAGTCATAATACGTCTTTACTGACTGATCTGTGGTATCAAAAACTGTCCCATAAATACTGATGTACAGAATTTATTTTATTCAAAATATGACAAAAAATAACACAAAGATTTTTTTTTAATTTATTTGGTTAAGGACAGAGAAAATTATAAAGTTTTAAACAGGACCAGAATCCCACACTGTATTATGCAAGTTTAAATGTCACAAAGAAATCAATATACAGATCCTTAATATATATGATAGATAGATAGATAGATAG
>CM047989.1:17657165-17678672 GCA_026261665.1 Melanotaenia duboulayi | reverse complement strand
CTAAATAAAACAGATCACTTGATTTAAACCCTTTTAGGACAAGCTGATGATTAGATTGTTATGTGTTTAACAAGAAGAGCTTGAAAAAGGNCTAAATAAAACACATAGATCACTTGATTTAAACCCTTTTAGGACTAGCTGATGATTAGATTGTTGTGTGTTTAACAAGAAGAGCTTGAAAAAGGCAACGAAAATAGCTTGTGGTGTGTTTTCTTCTTGTATCAACTAGCCTGTGGGGGAGTTTCAGCTTATCAGTGGAAATGTTCACAAGTTAAGGATCATGTAGGTTTCATGTGTCACTGACTCACATGACTACCCTGTGGGTCATTCAAGCAAATGGTTCCTGTGAGTCGTTTACAGCCTGACCAGGACTGTTTTAGTCAAAAGATCCAGTGTGCAAATTGTTGTGAAACCTCCTTGGAGTGGGAGTCGAAGCTGCATTGTAGGTGCTGGAAAAGAGATAACTGAGGTGATACCTCCTATATGAAGGTCTTCTCACTGCACTGCACTCTGTACGTTTGGAATGCATTTTCTAGGATAGTGTCTTAGAAACTCAAAAAGATTTTCTCCAATAAAGTAAAGGCAAAGAAAAGATCAGTGGCCTTTATTTAAGCTCTTAGGCTCAAATCAATCAGAATTTGTTTTCTTATTACATAACTAATGATGTTGAAATCACCTGTTTTTATATTATATTTATATTATATTTATTTATTATATATTTATATATTTTATAAAATAAACCTTGTCTTACCTGGAGAAGACCAATGTCTTGAATCAGGAGGAAAGACAAATATGTCAAGTCACTACCAGTGAGGAATGTTTTGTAGCTGTAACATGTTGTATTTGAGATGAATTAATATGTTTCTTCCTCCCATCTTCTTTTTTTCCTCCCTCTGTTTTGCTCTACGGCTGATTCTGCAGTTGCAAACATTCTTTGGAGAGAAGAAGGTAAAACATTACAGTCATGAATATGTGTTTCTGTTCATAAGAATATGAAGGTGTAGCGAGCATGTTTTGTAGTCTTTGGAGCCTGCAGCTAATATTAACTCTACCACTGCTTAAGTTGTTAGCTTTGCTGTCCTCCAGAACCACAAAGTTGTTGTCTCTCCTCCAGCTTTTCTTCAAGTCTTGACCTCCTCCCTTTGCATCCTCGAGAAGTTTTGTGCATCCTAATCAGGTTTTGTTCACATCACCAAAGGGGGGAAACACTCCCACATAAACAGGGACAAAATGTATTTTACAAATAATAGCATAGATTTATTTTAGAGGCAGTGGGAAAAAACTGCTTGTGGTTTTCTGCAGTTTACAAATCCATCCGTTCTTTATGCCGTAAATATTATTAACACAGAAAAGTTTTACTACTGTGCAGTAAAAACCGCTCGGCTTTAGGGGCCAATAGAAATGTAATCTGTTTTTATTTTTAAATCAGAGTTTAATGAAGCAAAGTGGTTTAAAATACAATACAATTTTGATTATTTGTTAATGTTTACAAGCTAATTAAAAGGGATTGTACAAAGCTGTTTGTTGCTGAGTGTGTATGCATACATTGGTCAGTGTTGTGTTAGAGACTATATGTTTGAATATTTGGCATTTTTACCTGAGTGTAAACTGCAGACTGTTGACAATATCGAAATATTATACTGCAAAAATAGATTCAACACCCCAACTGATCAATCACTCACACAGTTATTGTCTGGGCTTGTATTCGCTAAACCACGCATGTGAGCATGTGCTTATCTCTGCACACGTGATCACATCAACCGTTTAGACCAATCAGAAGAGACATACAGACAGTGCCGTTAATTTGATGCCTGTTTCTTACAGTAGGCCGAAGACATGTTGTTGACAGGGCCCTTTGTAGGCATTGTCAGAGCATCTGGCAGCCACTCACCATCCAGCCCCGCTAACATGAACGCATGTTAACGGGTGTCTTGTCGTGTTCCCTCTTGCAGGAATTGAAATTAAAATGTCCATCACAAATGTCACATTCGACAGGAGCTGGATTTATTGCAGGTTTCAATTTGTATTTGCTCCCTTTCAAGGAGCTTTTTTGCCAACACTGTCTTTCCTTTCCTGTCTTGTGTTTTAGGGCTGAGCGTGGGAAACATGTTCTATGTATTTTCTGATGAGGGTATCACCGTTCTTCAGCCAAGTGAATGTGAAATACGCAAACACATGAAGCGGACAGAGAGAATTGTTGCTACCTATGTAAGTACATACAGAAATGATTTGATGGAGGAATAGATTCAGCACCAAAAATAAATAAATAAATAAATAAAAGATTTAATCAATTTGGTTGAAATGCATGCATTCATTTCGTGTTACAGCCCTAAGAGGATCTCTCTGACAGTCAAATGTGTTACCTAGACTGTTGTACCACAATGCAAAGCTCTGCAAGTTATAGCTCATTAATCACAGTGAGAAAACCTTCCAGCCTTGACAATCTTCATGATTTTATTTGTTCAGCCAAATCTATACTATATTAATTCCAGTCCACGGCAGCGTGGAGAGATTGCCACTAAAATCAAACCCATCTGTCCTCCTCCTCCTTCCTGATGTCACAAAGCAACTCCTCACCTCACTAAATGTAATGGGATTACTCATGTCCATTAGTCAACAGCTCGCAACAATAGAGTGCATGCATCTATGCAACGGACCTTGGGGGTTTTAATCCCCTAGAGATCATTCATCTCGAGGAGCAAGAGGCTTTAGATGGTAGAAGTTGCTTGTTTGTTTGAGGGATTTGGTTTTTACAGAAGGGTGTAATTGTATTTGAGATCAATACAAACTCAATAAGCCATGTGTTAGCCAGTTCCTGCTATAAACAGCAGTTTCTCCACTTTGGTGAGACAGGGAGGAGGTGGACACACTTGAAACACAGTTTCTGTGTGTGTGTGGTCTTGTTTTTTCCTGTACTTGTGAGGTACAAAAGGTTTCTTTGCATCAAAGCAGGAACCACAAATTCAGGTAGCGAGTGAAAGGTGTTGTGCTGTAGTTGGGTTATGGTTAGGCTTTAGCATTCAGTTATGCTGGTTATTTGGGGTAAAGTATTTTATTATGTCAGCAATGAGTTGCTATGAAAGGAAAACAATATTTTGCATGAACATGAGCTAGTGAATGAGGGGCGGTGATATGTGCATTAGTGCTTTGTTAGCAACGCAGTTGGGATGGGACCTGTGTGGGAGAATATTTATCTATTGATATCAAAGTGAAGTGAATCAGTTTTCTGAACTCAGACAGTGGAAACAGATTTTCTAAGAGGATCAGACAAAGTAGCTTTTAAATCATTGCATATCCCTTATTAATGAACCCATATCACTTTATCTTGTTAGTATGGTTTAAACTGATATTCCCTTTTTACACTTTAAATGATATATTAATATAAGTGCTGTTTTTAGAAGTTATATTAGTTATAAATATAAATGAAAATATAAAGTAATTAAAAAAGTTAGTTTGTTCTAATGGAAAACTAAGGACACATTCACAGTGAGACTGTTTGGTCCACTTTAAATAGGCCTGGTCCACTTCCACAGATACAGTATGGTTCATTTGAAGTACGCACATGTAAACACACATACACACTCTTATGTGGACCTAAGAAGTGAACTCTGGTCTGCTTGAAAACCGTGAGTCTCAGCTCACTTGCAATGTGAAGCAAACAGACCATCCAGTAAACATGTTGGATCGCTCACTGCCTCCCCTGCTGATACTGGGTAGCTTCTTTTGAAAACCATCTTGGGTTTTAGCGGCAAAATAAAAACAGAAACCCTGACACTGCATGAATTTGTGTTGCTCTGTTGTTTACAGTAAACAAGCCAGGGATGGCCCATGGATGAGCTGTATTTTCTTCTTCTTTTTTCTTTGGTCAGTGGTCGTTTCAGGGAATAATTGGCTCCTAGTGAGCAGTTGTTGTAACTGTGTGATGTTGTCCAGGCGGTTTGGTTTGCTTGAGTAAAGCACAGTGTGAAAGCAAACCAAACCAAAGGACATTTCTCTGCATTACCTGCCCAATGAAACTGGATTATCCTGGTGTGAATGCACCCTAGCGTATATAAAAATTTATTTTACTTTAAAAAGAGATATTTACATCACATGTCAATTGTTAACAAAAAATTAGTAAAACAATGGAAATTTAAGGGTGAGTTCAAAGGAACACGTAAAGACGGCTCTTCTTCCTCTTCTTTCCTGTGTGTTGGGTTCTTTCCAGGAGGAGATGTGCCCTAAAGGTGAGGGGGTGTCGCCTCAGCATTGCGTGTGGTCCTCAGCAGTCAACGTCAGGGATAAATACATCTATGTGACCCAGCCCCTACAGAGCCGACTGCTGGTAGTCGACATCCAAGCACAGAAGGTGGTTCAGGTGGGTGGAGCAGGTTACCCTGTTGAAAGATGAGAAAACATCAATACTCTCAAATATTTATCTAAACTTTGGATTTTGGCATAGTGGTGTGGGAGCAAAAGTCTGCCTCTCAGAGTAACGAGAAATCCGCATCAAACAGTAATACTGCTAGCACAACTTCTAAACTAAATTTCCTGGTGTATTGGCTTGTGATTACTTGTTGCCTTATAAAATTATATCATGACTACAGAAGGTCTCATCTGGCTGCACTACATGAACAATGCTGTTTTTCTGTTCCTCTGCAGGGAAGCAAAGCTCCCTCTGTTATCATATACTCTGGTATGATCCTACCTAATGCATGGGACTCATTTCTTAGGATAAGCACACGCAAAAAGATTATCTGTCTGTTTTTGTTCCGATTTTGCCCCTTCCTGACCAAGGGTGGCAAATGGCCGATTATCTCACGTGTTATAAGATTTTTCTATAAAATTATTATTTGCTCTGAGCTGTGTTGCAAGTGAAATCGTGCCGATAATCGGCTCCAAAACAAACAACATGTTCAATATTTACGACCAAATATCTTCACATGTGAGTGTGGAAAGCCGACGACTCCTGAGTTGTGACTGTGTGGATTGTGACGTGGAACAGAATGTAGCCAATCAGAGCGCGAGCTGACTGTCTTCAGTCTGTTATTTTTTTAAGTTCTGGATTTTTCTGTTAACCAGAGTCGCAAGACCACCATCATCCCTCCGCCTTGTTTATCCTGCTCCATACTGGGTGTTTCCTGGTTGTTGTTATCATAGATATCTATGTTTGTCATGGTTTTTCTTTGTTTTTCTGGTTGTTGCTATGTTTCTTTCCTACTTTTTTGTTAGATCACGTTTGATCACGTGANGTTTCTTTTCTTGTTAGATCACGTTTGATCACGTGAGATTTCTGGCTCAGAGGACTAGATTCTAGATCGGTTGCAAGACAGTATCGTTATGTGTGTGTTGTTCTGTGGTCGAGTTGCAACTGCTGATATTCGTGAACTGTAATAAGAAAATGAGAAGAAACCACTGCAAACTGCCTGAGTTGCAGTGGATTAATGAAAAGTCTGTCAGTATGATACTTGTATCTGTTACAGGTCAAATTTATGACTTTGCCCATTCAGAATTCACATTTTGTACTTTTAAATCTTACATTGTGCAGTTCTACCCTGTGTCAAGGTCTTCTTAAAAACCTAAGAAAACCCTTCATATTAAACATGTGCATTTGTTTGACAAACGCTGATGTAGCCAGTGTTAGGCTCCACGTCAAATAACAACACTCTGAGATGCACTCAGTTCAGGCTGCCACACTTCTTAAAGCACCATATGCAAGGTAAAATAAATCAAAAGCACCTCAAGCGTTAGAAACAATATGGTGCCCAGGTGGGTGCTGGCTGCCTTGCCATTTATCTTGCCTGTAACGGGTGTTTAGAGACTGAATCCCTCAGGGTCCTTCCCAGGGTCAGCATCATTTATACTAAGGTGCAGGATTAGAGGAAATAGGCCTAACTCAAGGAGAAGGAGGCGGAGAAAAAGAAAGGAAAAGTGTGAGTTGAGCAAATGAGAGAGAGAAGGAGAGGGACAGCACACAGAGTACAAATGTCATTAGAAACCTCTTACTCGACCTTGTTATCCAGGTAGGAAAATGGGACTTAATGCATGAAGGAATTATAAAATGACAAGCCTCTGGGCTCACACATGTAAAAGACCTTCCACTTGTCCTCCAGAAGGTTATGACACCCAGAGTGACACAAAAAACCCCTTAAAGCATTCAGATAGGTCTGATTTTTCTACCACTTGAGCTGGAATCTATTAAAACTTTCGGGGTATTTTGAGTCTATTCTCTGTATTCATATTTCTTTAGTCGTCCCTTTTTCATATTTTAGTTCATTTACCAACCTGTCTCTTTTTACATAATTGCAGTCAGTTTGCGTCACTAATTTGCACCTCTTTGTAGTCACGTTTTCTTTCATTTGAGATTATTTGGCACCAGTGGAAAGACCTAATTGAAAAATTGTTTCTTTTCTCTCTCTCTCTCTCTCTGTCTCTCTCTCTCTCTGTTAAAAAAATACCCACATAATGCCTTATAATTGAAGGACAGACTGTTGTGGAACATATATGATCAGGAAGATGTTTCCACAGCACCTGGCGTTCTAGCCTGTGATGTACTGTTACCCACTCGCTGCCTCCCTCTATTCTTTTACTCCATTCAACTCTGTAAAACCACTTTTTCACCCATTATTGCGCTATCTGGTCCTGCTCCTGCTTTCCTGGCCTCTGTGTGCAGGGGGTTAATGCATCCTCCTTTTTTAAAGCTCCATTTTTATTTATTTTTTTTTTTACAAAGCACATTGATAGTGGACTTGAGAACTAGAGAAAAGATTGAAGATTGTGTGCTTGAACAAAACAAAAACTTAAGGTTTTTAATAGTAAAGTCAGAATATGGCATATATTTTCAATGAAGAGACTAAACACAGTTTTGGAATGTGGATAATGCAAAATCTCCATATTCATAGGAAAAAAAAATAGAATTTACTGATATTCAACTTTGAGAAAACAGACATTGCTTTTTTTTATCGAGTATTAAAATTCAAAAACAAGATATTTGAAGTTATTTCCAACTTATTTGTTCTAAAGCACAAAAGAAATTAAAGTGTTTCACAGAGTCTAGAGACAAAAAAGTCATCAGCAGCCATTGTTTATATCCAAGACAAGATTTGATGACTTTATTTTTCAGACATTGATAATTCCATCTTTCTTACTGTTATACTTTTTCTGAAGCCCTTTCTTTTTCAAACAGTCTTATTTCCAAAAGACGTTGGATTGCGTCTGTAAACATGTGGAGAAGCTTAAAAAATGAAAGGTTTCCGTATAGTTCCAGACAAGGAAATATCACCTATTCTATCTTTTTCCCAACAGAGAGCTCTAACCTTGATTCCAACGTGTCTGATCTGTGCCAGCAAAGCCTCCCGCTGGGTCTGAAAACAACCAGCATATCAGCCAATTAAAAAGGAAGCCAGATGGCAAAAACCTCTGGTTATGTAGTCACTTTAACGTTTCTATGATGTTTAGCTGCAGCTAAATCAGTGAGACAGTTGTCACTGTCACACAGATTTTTGGCTACGCTTTTTCTTTTAGATGCCTAAATCTACTTTTTAAAAAAAATTTTTTTTTTAAAAGCAGTTTAAAAACCTGCTGGTTTCCAAACCGATTAAAATGATCCTGCGTGGCACANTTAAAAAAACTGCTGGTTTCCAACCGATTAAAATGATCCTGCGTGGCACACATTTGCATTTTCCTCTGTTATGGCAATGCGAACCCTGACATTACCTCCAGGAGCTCATCTGGCACAGATTCCACATTATTATTGTAACATCTCTCACCCTGGCACTTCTGTGATGTGTCTGCAGCTAAAACCTTGCACCACTGAACCTGTTTACCTCGGGTTACTGTCTTGTATACAATCTTACCATATTTAGCATCTGGCATTTTTAGCCAGAACAATAAATATCCATAAATTTTATTTTAAATAAAAAAAATAAATCATAAAGGCTGATTTCACCTAATATCACCACACAACTTTGTGGCTGGACTTTACATCTGGTTTAGTAATAGGACTCTCAGTTTGTTTGGTGTCACCACCTATGATTGGGTGGCACTTGCAATGCAAACATGTGTAACACAAATCTGTGTCAGGCAACCAAATGAACATCAGGCTCTAGCTGGACATTTCCTTTTAACAGTGTAGACTGTTAAAAGGAAATCTAAACTTAAAATATTTTAAATGAAAATCCCCATGGGAACATAATCTAAAGAAAGAAAAGAAAATTTAGCTTAAACCAACAACAACCAACATTTATTTCTATAAACTGTTTCTTGATCCATATTAAACTGAACATTGGCTCTTTGGGCTGCAGCATCAAGGGCTTGGCCTCAGCTTTACCCCTGCTCCACTCATGTAGAAAAAACACACACAAACAGCGTCCACCTTCTCCTCAAACCATACATAGGCACATGCTGAGTTGACACTTGGCTGACCGGTGGAGAGCAGAGGGCTGGACCTCCCATTACTGAACACAGAGTTCGTGGTCTCGCTCCACTGGTGAGGGTGTCAGCTTCTCCCCGTCCACTCAGCCAGAAGCAGGGTAATGGATTGTGTTATTCCTTGTTGTTGACATTGCAGCAGATCTGAGGTTGAGTGTGTTTCCCACCTCTCCCATCTCTTGCGTTCTCTCTCCCTCTCTTCCCTGTTTCTCCCAGCAGTATGTCTACAGATTGTTGCCTATTCTTTCAGTTCTCTCACTAATGTGTGTAAGATACCTTCATGAAGACCTCCTTAACAGCAACGCTGTAGAAATGCAGGCAACACACTTTTATTTCTGAAACCTGGTTGCTTAGTATTCCATAGTTTTAATGACGCGATAACAGTAACGGTATTGTATTATATATATGGGTTAAAAGTGTATTCTTATGCCATCTAAGAATACATGAGCCACATTTTTTTTCTCGGCTACCATGGCAGCTGCACTCATGTGAAAACAACTCAAACATAAGACTGTTCAAGTTCATTTTCTAGTATTTCATTATTTGCATATAGAAAATGAATGACCACCTAGACATGTTGAAACAAACTGCAGTGCTACTGTTTTATGATCCATCTTTATATTGATTATATTTATACTGATGGAAGCATTTTCTTTCTACCAGGTTTTCACAGTCAACCAGTCAACTTTACAACCTTTTTTATGACTACATTTCCACCCTGTGCTCTCACTTTACTGGTTCATTGGTGCAGTTCATGTCATATTTTACCAGCTATAAATTAATGGAATAATGAAAAAGGACTTTATCTAATGAATGCTTTAAACAAACAAAACAGCAATCAGCTGATGGAAAAAATTATTAATAAAACAAAAAAAAGCCTGTTTGTGGGCTCACTAACATCAATCCAATGATCTCTTGTTTTTGTTTTTGTTTTTTTATTTTACTTTTTGTTTCTTATGCTTCTGTTGGACTGCTGTGTATTTCCAGCNATTAACAAAACAAAAAAAAGCCTGTTTGTGTGCTCACTAACATCAATCCAACGATCTCTTGTTTTTTTTTTTTTTTTTTTAAATTTTATTTTACTTTTTGTTTCTTATACTTCTGTTGGACTGCTGTGTATTTCCAGCACCATGAGTAAAAACTTTATTTCAGGTCAGATAAAAGGTAATTAATTCTGACTTTGTCCTGAACTCCCTTTGTGTCCCCCAGGCAGTAACAACCGATTCTTTCCCGGTGAAGGTGCTCTATGACAAATCACATGACCAGGTGTGGATTTTAACATGGGGAGACATGGACAAAACACATCCAACACTTCAGGTAAGTATAATGTTCAAACAAGACATTTTATGTCTTCAAGCTCATATTAGAACAAACAGGGGGAATGGTAATTTTACTCTGCAATACCTGCATTTCCACAGTCAGTTTTTCCAGCTACAGACAGTTGATTGTGATACTTCTTTTCTGCACAATCTCCACACAAATGATGTTTAGAGATGTGGCATGTGGAAAAAGACACTGCATCATAGTAATGCAACAATAAGCTGATGATTAGTAGACTAATGAAAATAATCATATCGGCTCCTTAAACTTTTCCTTTGAGTTTTACTAAAATTTCCAGAAGCAGCTTGTATGGGCAATATACACATTCAAAAAACAAAGATTCAATATCAAATATGGTCATTTAGATTCAGTTTTTTTAAGCAATTATTCAAACAGGCATATTCAGATTCAAATTAAATGATTCAAATTCAAATATAAAGAATTCAGATTCGCTCCCCAGTGGCACAAAGTTTATCCCATAATTATCACCTGGTTTCTTTCTTACATGAACTGTACAACTGCTGATGAAAATTTGCTGTTAATTGAAAAGTACAGGACAACTTAACAGGAAACAAAATATTGGGCTGAATATTCACTTTAGAACACCAGAAACTCATTTTGGTTTGGTTTTCTTTGGTTTGCTGATGCACTTTTGCAGCCTCGTTTTAAAATCAGGTTAGTGATTATGCTACATAAGTCCAGCTTAGAGAGTCATAAAAGTATAAAATAACTCTCTTTTATTACTGTCTTGTTTTTCCATATACTTCTGCGGTGTATGTGTTTGTGATTACTGATGAACGATTATATTCCTTAAAGAATATCATTTATTTAAGCTACAGACTGTTACCAAGCGAGGAAAACTGCTTCATAACTAATTGACCGTAGCTGTGCACATACATCCCTGTTTATAGGATATTAGTATGTTGCGTGACAACATCTAATCTATGTATGTTTTAGAGCATTTACAGAGCCAGCAAAACAGCAATTCACAGCTGCGATGTTGTCTGCTTGTGCCTGGTGTCCCTTTGGACCAGTGGTGTTGGAAGCGTCACAAATGAGAAATGATCGCAGGTGTGGTCGTATTTAATCCACCTCGGGGGACTGGAAAGAGATGAGGGAAGAGAGATAAGGATACAGAGCAGGTCGACGAGGTGGAGGGGTGAGGGAAGGGACCACGACCGGTACCTCTGGGAGAGGTGCTGTGCTGTTTTTTGAAAGGTGCAGTGCTCGAATGTTCTTGAATGTGGATGATGCCTACATGAGTTAAACCACCGTGGGATCTCACTGTAATCTCTGAAATAGACACAAACATGTGTATTGTTCTGCTGGTTTCCACTGAAGGGACTGATCCCATTAAAGTCACGTGAGCTGTTGTGTTTGCATGTTACGGTTTGGGGGACGTGCTGGGTCTGTTCATTACCAGAACTGCAGAGGGATGATACAAAACCCAAGTCCACTATTCTTCATGAGACTGAGTATTTTGAGCTAAATGAATATTTTTACTTTAAACTTGAAAGGATAAGTTATTTTTCCAGCTCAGCTGGTCCTGAATAGGAGTGACATCATAAAGATCTAAATCAGTGGTTGCTCAGCAGCTAATAACCCTGCCCTCCTTCTATAAGTGACACTTATTCATGCTGACGTACAGTATAGTGCAGAAGACACACTATTATGATTGAACTCTTTAACTTCTTCTTGATGAGAGCCACCTGTACAGGTTGCAGCATTATATACGTGCAGTGAAGAAGATCTTTGCATGCACTAGCAAGCACCAATCCTAACATTTAGCATATGAAAATCCCAGGGAGAAACTCAACTAACAGACTCTATGAAGCATTGCAACTAATACAAAACCTTTGCAAAGAAGTCTGTCTCATCACTGTGGGACAGACATTTTGCAGGTTAGCAACAAAGACTAGCAAACAAAAACATTACATAATAATAATAAAGCTCGTCTCAACTTTGCTTATTTTGTGTTCAGAATTTTTATTCTACCTCAAGAAAAGTTTTGCTAGTTCCCATAAAAATAGAGGGGTTTTATAAGTATTCTTTCTTCCTACGATATACTATCTTGAGGTTCACTTCTTTCTGGATCCTCATGGTGTTTCTGAAGTGAATTTGGGGGCCGTCTCCCGATTCTCCTGACTGATGACCAATAGAGGTATTGATTATTAACATTGGCTGGTGAGTTCCAAAGATGTTTACCTGGGTAACAGCCCCCTTAAAACATTTGTAAAATGGTTCAGGTTCACTTTTTTAGTTTCCACTTTTGCACAAATACTTGAATAATTCCAAGAACTGGGCTGCTGTCCTCTTGTTTTAACTGAGAGTGATGTGTTGTCTTTAGGGAGGAGATAACCATTTATTGACACAGTAACACATGTCTTGATTCTGACACTTTTATAGTAATCTCACGTCTCAGGTTTTTTTGAGACCAATATGACACATATTGGCCTTTTAATTGTAAAAAATGTAAACATTAATTTTGGCTATGTTATCTCAGACAGAAGCAGAGGTTAAGAAATCATCAAAACGAGGTAAAGAAATTTGTGTTGCTGCAGATTGTTTTGGATCTACAAGGGACCATTATCTGTCTGTGTGTAGGTTTCAAAAAATTTCAACAGTTGTATAACCTGCGAGATTAAAGAAGCTAATAGTTTAAAGGTTTCCCGCTATTTCCTTGCAAAATGAGCAGAAACAGCTTGTTTCTGTGTTGCTGTCACAACTAAGCTTTATGCTGGTAGTGATTACATTAGAGTCGATTTACACCTAAGCCAGATGAAACTTTTAAATAAAGTAGAAATTTCTGTTACAAGATGCTTTCAACTGCAGACAAAATGATCTTCTCCCGTAATCCGAAACAAGCAGAGAGAGCAGCTTTACAGAAAACACAGTTTTGTATTTTTCAATTCAATTTCCCTTTTTTTCCCTCATTCGTTCAGAAGTAATGAATAATTAGTGAGCAGGGCATAAATCTATCAAAAATGCAATTGCAGGGAAGCCACATAATGAATTGGAGGCCACATGGATCACACCACAAATAAATGGTCTGATAATGTCATTATCATCTGGAGTGAAAGTAATTGACCTGTTCAGCGGCGGCCTGTCGCTACCGGAGGCACGGCTTCGCTTCAGCGGATCATACATGTGTATGAGTGTGGCTCTCTGTTTGAGCACTTGCGTTGTGCAAACTGTGTGTAGGTCTGCATTCATCTCAGTGTGTGGTGTCTCTTAGCAGCCGACTTTAATGATGGTTCAGTAGTTCTGTGTAAATATCAGAGGGAGTGTGATTGTCAATTCATTAGAGAAGACAAATGGAGGAATCTTCCAGGCAGAGAGAAATATGGCCTTTCAGATTGTCAGTCCAATCTGCATCTACCTGACAAGAAGATATGCAGCTCCAACGTAAATTGTTGACTCCCCTGTGCATGCACACACACACTCACACCAAGGCTGCTATGGCATCGACACCACGCAAGAGTCAGGGCATTGTGGACACATTACAAACATCTGATCTGTAAATTAGCATGTATGCATTTAAAAAGGTACAATATATGCCTTGAGGACTAAAATCTTTAATTTCAGTTGACAAATTTCAGGAATGTTACAGGAAATGCATTATTTTAGATTTTATTGCTCATTTTGAACATGTAGCTAAAAGTTTATCAATTTCCTAAATTACACTAGATTGTTTCAAGAATCCAAATTCATTTAGATTTTCCAGCAAAATGACAACTTACAAAAAAGAAAATACCAATAAAAATCCCCTTCAACTCTCCTGCAGACTGAATGTTGGTGAAAGGGCAAAAACTACTCAGTCAGAACCAAATCCCCCCACAGGTATAAGGTGGTGCAGTGAGGCAGGGGCAAAGTAAAACTCAATTGGGCTTCATTGCTCAAGGTGTTGGTATGAAATCCAAGGATGAGCAATAACAAAAGAAGGCTTGTGGCGTTGAGTAGAGAGCACCTGCAGCCCACAGACCTCATCAGCTGTCTAATAATACAAGAGTGATTGTACATTGAACCTCATTAACTCCCATTATTTTACTCTGCAACTGTTGCAAGGCTTTTCTTTCCATGGCATGCAACAGTAAGGGGAAGAAATGAATGGAGAAAAACAAGTCAGCAACTTAAAATGCCATTTTTATTCCACGGTGTTTAATAGTTGTAAGAAAGGAATGATAAGCCTGGCCTCCCACTGGGCATCAAGCAAAGGTGCAGCTTTGAGGCACTGGCATCAAAATAGATTTTCCTCAGAGCTCTTTGCCCTTAAAAATATTTCTGCATACTTTCTTGAAACATTTGCCTTGCTGTCTTAATCTTGATTGTTTTCAAACAGCAGAATTTCTCTGGAAATATAAAGTGGAGGTTTAAAATGAAAAAGAACATAAATGGCTTGTTTATAGTTTGCCTGTTACCACACCCGCAACAGAAACAGGCCTGATGTCATTGCTATTGCCAACTCGATGGAACTAAAGCCACCTGAAGCCTGTGGTTTCACATGTGTGAGGGTCATGTAAGTCTTTGACTTCAGTTTTATCCTGAAAGAAGTAAAAGACATGCTTAGCTGAGTTGAGGTCAGGTGGTTGGCATTACTATTGTTTCCTTGTTTATTTTTAAGTAAGTTTATTATGTTTTATATTTGCTAATGTTACATATTCAAAAGTACTGTATATACTGTAGCAAGCACACACAATGCTTGAGAATGACATTATTTTATTAAAATAAATAAAACAAAATAAAATTTCTGCTGTGTTCCAGGTGAATTTACTAGGGGGACAATGTATCTTGATTCTGACACTTCTGTAAAAATCTTACATGTCTCAGCTTTCTTTTTGAGACCAAGATTATACNGGGACATGTATCTTGATTCTGACTCTTCTGTAAAAATCTTACAGCTTTCTTTTTGAGACCAAGATTATACATAAAGTCCATTTAATGTAAAGATATTTATCATTTATTTCAAGCATGTTTTTTCGGACAGCACACAGAAAAAAAGTCCTTGTGAAGAAGAAAATATTCAGTCACATAACAAAGCCAAGCCACGTGCTACTTGCCGGTGAATTCTGCTGTAATTGATTTTCAACCATAAACATTCCATTAGCTCCCAGCACAGGCTGTGGATCAGTCAGAGCGTTTGTGTTTCAGACAGGGAAAACCTGGAACCTGAAAAGATTGATGATTTTGAGAATCACATGAGAACTGAGCTGTTTCACAATGTAATTATTAAAGCTGAAAACTTAGAATTTGACTGCATCTTGGTCTGTGTATCATTTACTCATTTAATATGAACTTCAAAATAGAAAATCAAAATATAAATAAGCGGGTGGTTTTCCATTATTCTTTTATAAATCCGAAACAAAAAACTTAAATTAGGCTGTTTTTGCACTTTTGATTTAAAGTTTAAATTAGCAGAAATTAAACTAGAAAAACGACCCACAGACAGAAATTGATTTTTAAATTTTATTTGTTGCATTTCCATGACCCGGAAGATGCTGCAGATTCTCTTTCTGCAAACTAGCACTATCTTCTTTGTTGTTGGGGTCGCTCGCTCTCTCCCAGTCGACCTCCATGCTCTGCAATCACTAAATCAATGGTGCTTGGATTTGAGGGTAGCTGCTGCTGCTGCATCAGGAAGCTCACCACGATGCATCCCACCACCTGTCTCCCTGAAGGACCAACAGCCACCCAAAAGCGCTGTGTGTTCTGGGAGGAATGGGAAGAACCATATACTGTAGCTTCTACAGCCTTTCTCAAACTAGTAGTCCTAAGACAATTTCAAAGGGTCACCACATCATTATGAAAAAAAAATATCAAATGTATCTAGGACTTTTACTAGGGCTGTGCAAAGAAATTAATCTGTGGAACAAACACATTCTTTTTACTTACACATTATTTTTTAACACATAAAAAAAAATTTTTTTCCTGCTTAAGTAAAAATCCAAATTATGCATTATCTGTGAGAGAAGCTGATTTGGGGCATAGGTGCCTTCTCACAGCAGTAAACCGAAAACCACTTCATGCTGCTTATGTATAAAGATTTTGATGACTTTCAAGACTTACATAGAGAGGATGCCCACAGGATATATCACACAATTAACCACTCAGTTGTAACATCTGACATTCTGCTCCACACTCCTTACCAGTTGGTGGCAGTAATGCGCCAAATAGCTGCATGCAGACTGCCAGCAACAAGAGGAGGAAGCCATTTCATTTGCAATCTGCCAAATGGCTGATCCAAAAAACATGTTGAACTTCAAAATAGAAAATCAAAATATCAGTATGTAGCTCAGTATGTTATCTCAGGGGTCGTGGCTCAAACATTTTGGAAACCACTGAACTACTACGCTGATATGATCTTATATTGCCACTTGGACAACATGCAAAGCAGGAAACAGCAACTTGGAAATCTGACAAATTAAATATAGAAATCAATTTCTCCCTGTAGGTTGTTCTTTAGTTTAATTTATTTCAAATATTAAGTTCAAATCAAATGTGCAAAAACAGTGAATATTCTGTTCTTTTTTATTTTAGATTTCTAAAAGAATAATGAAAAAAAATGTTTGTTTTTTATTTCCAATTTTGAATTGAATATTAAATGAGTGAATGATACATGGACCTGTAGCGATCCGTCTTTCCTGCTTCATGTCAAATCCATAATAGTGATGTAACGAAGTGAAAATATGTCAATGTCAAAACACTGACAACATCAGTGGGCTGCAGTTGAATGTTTTCCTTAAATAAATGCAGCCCCATCAAACACCTTACTCGTCCTTGACTCAGACCTGATCACGAAGGTGTGCATGATGAAGCATGTGTCATTTACAAGGTGGAGCATTAACGGCTGGCTGTGCTCCTCCCGTACTTCTCAAACATGCTGATTCAGTGCCAGGGGTATGACATGAGAGATGAGGTTTTATTGTGGTTTGTGCTCCTGAGACAACCATTGCTGAGTGAGATGATGTACAGAGAACTGAAGCAGGGCCACATATCATCGGCTCAAGACAGATACACAGATGTTTATCTGTGTCAGGATGTACGAGGATGTCACCACGATAAGCTCTGGTGGTTAGAACCTGACATATGAGCCTTCAATTCACTTACAGAAACTAGCAGCACGGGATTGTAATGAAGCCATCACATGTTTTATATATTTAAATGCATTCAAGCAGAAAAATGAAACACCAGTAACTCTGGTGTTGGACAGTTTCAGCATGTTAATTTTTTTTTAGATTAAACATTTAGTATGGATCAAAGGTAAATAATGCAGACTGAATCCTTATTAATCAAACTTTTTAGACTCAATTACTCTATGATAATTTGGTTTAGTGGCTTAGTGGCGATCCTCCCTTTTGAGTTTCCTGCGAAGGAATTGCATGATTAGATTTTTATCAGCTAGGTCTCTAAAACTCTATAAATCATTGATTAATGTGAGTCTAAGGGCACGTTCATGCTGGCACTGTTTGGTAGCTTTAAACAAACCCCGGTCCGCTTCCACAGATTGTACGTTTTGTTTGGAGAAGTATGAACGCTCCAGCTGCAGGATATTTATCTATAGATATCTATAGTGAAGTGAATCTGTTTTCTGAAGTCTGACATTGCAACTGAGTTATTTATTTATGTGTTCATACAGGGAGAAGAAATTATAAGGTGGGGCAGCAAAGACATTAAAATATTACGTCTAATGTTGAACTCTAATGTGTGGCTATACTGTAGTAAACTTCACTCTACCATCTTTTTGAGAAAACATCGTCGTTCATTTTTTGTTGAATTCAATAGAGAGCATTGATGTTTACATTATGTTTTTCTATGAGTGTTTTATATTTCTGTGTGTGTTAACAGGTTATTCCTCAGGCCAGTGTCGGGGAGGTGCATCATGCCATTCGTACAACTTTCCAAAGGGTGAATGACTTCTTCATCCCTCCAACTAACCTCATCATCACTCACGTGAGGTATTGTCACCCCTGACCTTACCAACCTTACAGCTCGCTCATCACAACTGTCCTTCTAAAGCAGAGGAGAAAAGAGCAAATGAGAATTCTAATGAGAATATCTGTGTGTATTAATCACTCCCCCCAAAAAATCTCGAAAGGTAATTAACCTCTTATTTGAACTTTGTCGGTGTAGGTTTGCCTTTGTCTTCCTCAAAAATGAACCAGCGATACACAAGATTGATCTGGAGACCCTCCGCCGTGTCAAGACCATCAGTCTGAAGAATTTCAGCTGCATACCAGACAGCATGGCCTACACACACCTGAGCGGCTTCTACTTCGTTCAGTGCCAGAGCAAGAGCTTTCTGCATGCCCCGCCCCAGCTCCTGATTGACAGCGTGACCGATGCTGTGATTGGCCCGAACCTAAATGTCACAGGCCAGGCTTATGTGTCGCCAGACGGCCGCTATATTGTAACACCTGACCCACGGAGATCAAAGCTAATAGTTCAGACTGTGTCCTTCCAGGGAGAGTTGGGTCTGAATCAGGAAATACACGCGCATGTAAATGTCTCTGATCTGGTTTTCCAGCCCTCTTTCACAGAGTCTAACCAACATGTGGTTGTGGCCACCTCGGGCTCAGGCACGGACCTCCTCTTTGTCGATCTGTCTTCAGGCCGTACTGAGGTTCTCCAAAGCCTCAAGGAGCCCCTGGCTCCCCAAGCCTGGCCCTGGGGAGGCCCAAACAGAGTGGTGGTCTCCAGCGGGCTGTTCGGACAGTACCTGGTGACGCCATCAGTCGAGTCCCTCTTTGTCCTAAATGGAAAACAGAGAACGCCACACTGCGAGGTGTCAGACATCAATAGAGGAAACACAGTTGTCTGGGTCGGGGAGGTATGAAGTAAGAAAAAAAGGGGGGGATAAAAAAAAAAGGGAGATGTAGAATTAGTAAAAGACAAATTAAATTTTAAAAAGGATGAGGAGATATCAGGCCAAATTACCTATAATTAAGATTTATGTGAACATTTGTTGTGGACTCAACCCTGGGACTGAGCTAGAGGGAACCATGGCTGGGTTTTCTGTAACAAATACAATTAAAAAAAACAGCAACCAAGAAAATATTAAGAAAACATGTTGTGATATTTCTATTGGGAGAAAGTGTCAATGCCGTTCAGTGCAACAGTGATCTATGTGCACTTAACTATACAGAATTGTACATTATTGCACTTCCTTCCATGCTATCACAGCAAATAGGTACGTGAAGAGGAGTTATTAATGAACTATGAACTATGCACAATGCTCACTTTTTTTAGAATAAAAAGCTTTCCAGTTTTTGTTTTTTCTCAACAATGTTTGTCGTTTTCACCAGTGCTGCATATAATCACCACAAACTGTCTGTAAGTCCTGTCTGCCGTTAGCTTGTACGTGTTCAGTCTTTTTAAAAGCTACCAAGACCTGTTAATTCGCCTTTGTCATGGTATTGTACTGTACTCTGCCTCTGAAAGCTTTCATTCTCCTCATACTAGCAGAGGTTGGCTTTATGCACATGTGTAATACCCTCTATTTACGTTGTCTATCCAAAGAGCCCAATTGGTCCATTAGCCGTCGACAATGGATGTTGCGGAAGCAGAGGAAATGAAAAGTACATTCTCTGGTCTCTTGCAGCAGTATAATGTGTCCCCTGTTGTCCCTCACATTAAGTCTGAATCTGCAGCAGAGCTCTGTGCTGTGAAGCCTGAAATATCCACTTATGCCACTTAGCAGATTCCCTTAGAGTAATCACTCCGGTTTATACTGACCCATATGCCGAGGCCGAGTCAAGGCATCGTCAACTCTGCTATCGGACGGGCTGTGAGCATTTGTGTGTCCTCTCAGAGAGCTGCGCAACAAGCAAAAACGAGTTACGGATAGAAAACAGATCATTTTTATTAGTTACTTTCCAGTTATCATTTAAAAGCTGCTGAATAGAAAATAAAATTTTAATTTTAAATTAATTTTAACTTAAAGCTTGAGAACTGTTTGAAAACTAGAGATACATTTAGTATTATGTAATATATACAAGACTACTGATTGTCAGACAACATAAATAAGTGTACAGCTGCGTCTTAAAGTCATTATTATTCCAAAATTGTTTAATACACTTTAAAAAAAAAGTTTTAACACAGTAACTGAATAACCACCAGCAACTCTTCTAATAAAACAGCACATTTTCTTCTCTGTGGTTGAACTTCATCGTCCTCAGCCTAACTGTGTTTTTTCACTTGCACTAATCATCACAATGATGAGCCATTATCAGCAAGACAGTCATTTATAAGACCTAGTAATTTATAAGAAAAGTTAACCATTAGAAAGCTAGCCTTTCAGAGTTAGCACCCACAGTTGTCATTTGAACTTATTTGAACTTAGTCATACATGCAAGTTGTTGTAATATGTATCCATGCTCCATTTTAATACTGTTGGAATAGAAAAAACTGCTTTTCTTCACTTTGAATTTGAGCAGCTCTAAAATTATCAGACTGTTACTTTGCAGATGACCTCACGTTTTTTACACAAAGAAGCAACTGCTTATCTTTTTTGGTGAAAAAGAAAGTAATTGAAAAAAAAGGAGGAAACAACTCTTTTACTACTTCGCCAAAGAAAGTAAATCCACATGAGTGTGCTCAGTGTCAAAAAAGTCAGGGAAACAAGCTTGATGAGAGACCAAATCATGGCTCTTAATCTACAGTATCTGGAGTATAAATGTGGTCCTAAAACTAACAGATGGGCTTAATGGAAACTGGTCCTTTACTAAACCATCAGGGTTACTAATCCAATGACAGCTTTATTTACAGTAGAGAAACATTTTAATTTAGCAGCTTGTTCAGCAGATTTAGTAGTTGTTAGGGAACCTGTCTCACTCTGACATCTGTTAAACCACCTTATACTATAATATATTACTTGCATCTTGCCATATTATTGTCATGGGTAAATTTCATTAACACTCCATCATATGGAAGTTTGACTTTTATATGCGATATTTTCGGAATTTCAGAAATGATTTAGTGTCAGTTCATTCCTGCTGCTCCAATCATACATCACTGATAGCTACAGTTATTTTCTGGTACTGCTTATTGTGTCATAGCAGCTTTCTCGCAGCTGAACACAAAGTTCTGCAGTGTGATTTTTCATTTTTAACTCTTTTATTCAACTTTGGGAATGTAACTTTGCAAGGTGATGACATTATGGAAATATGTTACATGCAACTAAGTCCAACTTCACATTAAAATGTGCATGAAGCCCAGCGTGAACTCGCTCTCTGAATCGAAGTGCTTCAGGAACGAAGCTTAACAATAACACACAGTGACTGAGATGCACCTTCATCATTGGGGCACAAATACTCACAGCCTTTGACGTTTTTGCTGGTTTGGTGGATTTTTATTTTATTATTTTTTTTAAGTAGAGAGATTGACGACCAAGATGTCAAGGTCAAGCTTCAGCGTGTTTAGTTTGGAGAATACTGTATCAGCTAGTGTGCCTCCCCCAACATAAAAAAGAAAGAAAAAAAAGCAACCCACATTAAATATTAATCATCCCTTCTTAAGGCATGGCTGTGCCTGTAGGTCCCCAACGCAATGTAACATGTAGGGTTAGGACTAAGCAAGAAACAGATTTGTTGTCAATGTCTGTAACTTTGGTATTTGCTGCTAATCTGCCATGAAAACCTTTCTGGCTTGAAAAATAGTATGAGCTTTGGAGGGAGTCAACAGCGTCATTGATAATGTTTGTTAGACCACTGTTGCACTGAGGAGAGAAACATATTTGGCATACCTTTAAGCTGTCTGGATAATATATATATATATATATATATA
>CM047989.1:17622309-17638342 GCA_026261665.1 Melanotaenia duboulayi | reverse complement strand
TACCAGCAATTTTGTCCATGTGTGTAAGTACTTTTAATGCAGTAAATCATCCCTCATTTTAAATCCAGACTTCACATATTTCTGCAGTGTTTCTAAAGTCTAAACATTTTCTCCTTTAAAACTTCTTTGCAATCAAAGCTGCTTGTCTGTGAACCATTGCTTATACACAATCCAAAAAGAAAGAATTATTAGTGATTTCCATCTTATTATTCAAGCCAGTTTGAAATCAGAGTTATATAAAAACTGTTGACATATTGATCTGTCTTTAAGAGTCTCTGATTTTCTCTCAAATACCCAATTGAAGGTCACATTAGATTTTGATTCATGATATATTGATGTTTTTAGCACCATCTCCGGCTCCAATATCTTGGTTAGGAGTAGAATTTTACTTTGCGTTAATTATGAATTTACAAAAAAATTACAGCGTTAAAAAAATTAATGCATTTAATCGCAGTTTTTATCAGTCCACGGTTTCCGGTACACGGATTAAATGGAGACACAAATCAGAGCTCAGCTAAATCACTGTTGCTAATATAATTACTTCATCACTGTATTAAGCAAGTTTTCAGACCCATCTGTTGACTCTATTTAAAAAAAATTAAAAAAAAGTGACTAGCGACAAATCTAGCAACTTTTTCTGGTGTTATTGGAACATTTTGGAGACTGATGTTAAAGCGTGTTAAGTTCTTTTCAATGAAAAGCTTCCACAAGCACCTCCCTCGCCCAGAAAGAGAGCTGGAGACACTTAAGGACACTTTAGGTGTTCACTTTGAGCAGAGAGTAGTCTCTGCCCGCCTCATGGTGCTGGCTGAAGCTGCTGTAGGATCCAGGAAGGGTACAAGCCAGGGATATTTTCTATTTATTTTTCTATTGTTTGGAATTTAAATGCAAATAAATGGATTTTTCCAGACAAATTACTAGAGCTTGAGTTTACAGTAGAAATGTCTATTATTTGATTCATCCGTCCACTAAAATCCGTATATATAAAAAAAAATGTTGCTTTTTGTGGCAAACACTGATATGATATTAAAATGTGAATAATCATAATTAATTCATTACAAAGCCTCTAATTAATTAGATTTTTTATGTATCCCCACCCTACATGACTGAAAGAGCACATCATAAAAACAAATAGTATTACGATTAACCCAGAACAGGCATTTTTGTGTCTCCTGTATAGACGGGTCATCTAAAAATGTACATAATCAAAGAACTGAACCGCTGTCTTAACACTGCTTTTTATCCTTGTTTACTTATTGCTAATCAACTTTAGGCTTGTTTTCCTTCACATCCCAGTAAATGACATGTTAATTCAGCTGGGACAGGCGGGTGGAAATGAGCACTGAAAGGAATTAGCAAATTACATTTTAACAAGGATGTCTGTGGTGATATAATGGGCCCTAATGAAAGTAATGTTTTCATCAATGCACTGACAGCATGGCATTCTCCCAGCTGTACCCCTGCCTTATATGGTAGTCTCAGGGGATGACTCAAAGCGAGAACAGAAGGGGGTGGGATATGAAAACATGGACCGATCTGGCACTATAAATTTGTGTAAGTAAATGCGGGAAAATGTTTTTTTCTCTAACGGTGAGAAATGATTACGTTTAGCCAATTAGTGCTACCTAATTGAAAATGTCACCATCAACGCTGAACAGTAGAAGGAGACAGGAGATACTTTTCACTCTAGTCACAAGTCTGACACTTTGTAGCCTGACATGTGAGCGCAACCTTCTCCTGAAACATTTGCTGTAAAACATTTGCTGTAAAACACCGCGCTGTCGTGAATTAGAAGGTAATGAGAGCTTGTGATGACAGCTGGTTGCGGAAGCTTAGTTTAAGAATAAGTTGAAAAGGTCTGTCTTGTCAGCATGATGTTTCATGCTGCTTCAAGGTACCCTAAAATGGGAGATGGAAATAAGGATTTACTGAATAACTAATCTTTGTAATGTTACACTTTCTAACTGAGCACATGTGAATAGCTAGAAAATGGTAACATAATCTATAAGTGGTGAAGAACTACTGAGTATGATGCTTTTCTTTACTTGAGGCACAAATAGAATCACTCACTAATATTGGTGTGATTGGTAATAGATAGAAGCATCTAGAGCTTTAAGTAGAGTTTTTCTACAAAGTTTGAGCAGTCTTTTAAATATCTGAAAATTATGTCAAATGGAACAAAAGAAATAAGCACATTTGTAAACGTTGTACAAAGCAGCTATACTAGACAACAACAAATCTGCAGACTTAGCTGTTAGCTTTCAACAAGTCAGAATCAAATGCTCTTCCATCATTTAACAATGACAGTATTTGTGAAAATTTGTCTAATTTTAACTCGCACTTCAACCCCATAACATGTAAAGACTGCATGACACCACACAGGAAAACTTGTTGGCTCTAACAGCAGTTACAGCTCACTGCAAATAAAACTCGTAGGAATTTCACAGCTAAATTCTGTGAGGAAGGGGTTTGGGTTTAAATTAAATTCACATTTAAACTTAGGTTTTAGAGAAAGTGACAACTCTAGTAGTGAACATCCTTTGTTGCTCAGAGATTTTTAGGAACAACTCATGAAAAAAGTGAGCATAGATCTAATCTAACTAACTGTTAAAATATTTTAATTATCTTTAATTATAAGCTAGCCGCTAGCTAATTATTCACTAATACAGCTAGATATATATCCATTCATGATTTACTTAAGGTTCAAAGTTGATTGGTAAGAACTGGAATATGATGTTAGCAATAAAGACAGTTACAGTGGTATGTGTTGCCCTGGACTGATTTTTAATAAACCAATCAATGGCCCAGTTTAACATTTAAAAGTTGGTTGACAAGGAGCCTGTGCCACATAGCTACTAATTCCCAATGTGGTGAGCAGATATCAGGCCGTTGCACACAACCTTTTTTTTCCCAGAGCAAGCATTTTAATGTAGCCATTATGAGTGGTTAAAATGAAAACCCTCTGTTCCTTCTTTTAAGGCAACAAAACATCAAATGGTTCCAAAGTGCACTAAATCCTTTTCTACAAAATGCATTAGCAGTGAACTGGTTTGTTCCCCGTATATCTGTGCTTACTAGATTATCTAATAACAAAGAAGTACACACCTGTTTTACACATACAGTCATATGAAAGCAGATGCATTTGTAGAGAGAGTAAAGGATGTAAAACAGCAAGTGAAAAACAAGTCCAATGTGTCAGGAATAATCTGTGTCACAGAAGTGATCAGTCAATTCCATGACACACAGTAGCCATCTGCCACAAGCCGGAGGTTACAAAAACAGTAAAAGGCATTTTCACATCTAATTTAACTGGTTCAGACGAAAGAAGGCGGCATAACAGCAAAAGAATGGACATCTGAAGAGAGCGAGGCAGGGAGAGTTGTGTCTTCTAATGGATTTTGTGAGAAGAATTGCATTTTGGGCACACTGAGTCGTAGCACTTAAACGTCCCCGAAGAGTTTGCTTGAGCAGGGTAATTCAGGTGCGATCTGCAGAAAAATTGAAAACAGTGACCTACTCGTGCTTTGTAGATCTCAGTAACTGGAGTCGTGTCACTGGCCATCAGGAAAGAAAAAAAATTACTAAGATAAAAATTTAAATGTTGCACAATAAATTGTATGACACATTAGGTGGCGTAGACCTAAATGAAGGGAAGTAAAGAGCAAAATATTGTGAATAATTAAAAACCCCTATACAGCATATCTTAGAAAAACAAATAAAAAATAAATAAAAGATTTTTCTACGCTAAGCACCAAAATACTCAAAGGAACACAGTAAGTTTCCGGTTAAATTTCTACCTCTACAAGAGTGAAATGAGAAAATCAAGCATCAAACACCCTGAGACTTAGCTGCTGTTCTTTTCATCTTTCCAGGATGTGAGGAGTCGTCAAAGTTGTTTTGGGGGAAAAAAATCCTTTCGATAATTGATGGTGATGTCTCTAGACAGGAGCTCTCTGCAGCTGGAACAACCACCTTTATAAAAAGAAAAATGTGATGCTTTAGTACTTCCAAATTTGTCAGGAGCTCATCAACAAAGGCACTCCCAGCAGCATTTGACAGGTTTGTACACGTATGTGGCAGCCTAGAAACGTCCTGGTCCATCTCCCTGTCAGAATCATAATGTACCCATGTTACTGTTCATACAACAAAGCATCAAAACTCATCCAGACTGCAATTACACACCTGAGTGTTACAACACACCGGTAAGTCAAAGGAGGAAAAACTTTTGTATCCTGGCAGATTAAAGAGTATATTTTCTGCACCTGAGCAAACTAATTAAACCTAATTTTTAGCTCCTCCATAAAAAGGTGTGACAGCTACACATTGGTGGGATCACAAGGGAGGCAGATTGGTCACTGGGTTCATGTTTCATTCACTGAAACTAACACCCTTAAAAAAAAAAAACACTGCATGTGGCCATAAATAGATTTGACATGAAGCTACAGATAATTACTTTATAAATCACAGACTACTGCTTCTTTGCAATGTTACAGTAAACAAACCTCTCTTGATATGACATCACCTCACGTGTCAGAGATTTAAGCTCTTACCTGCCAGAGATTAGCTTTGCCATCTATTTGAAGCCTTAAAAATTAGAATTATATCACCTTGTTCTAAACTGGTTTACACATCCAGTATGATTTTTTTTTTCTAATGCAGGAGGTAACAATATTTGACTACTAAAGCCGCTTTTTGACAGCAAGAGCTTAATGAAAGGAGTAGAAAGCATATCCTTTATATGTCATGATGCTGCTGAGTGTATCATTATTAATAGAAGAAGGGCAGGTTCATGCACACTGATGACAGAACCAAATTGGAATACAACAGTATTAATATTGACAGACTCATTTTCTCATTCTTCAGGGTTTGGCTTGTCCAGAGTATGTGAGCCATCACTGGCAGCTGATGGTAATCGGTTAAAGTGTTAAGCTGTCTATTTGTTTCCACTGACAGTTAATTAGTCTCAACTCTATTTACTCGACAGATGTGTTGAAGAGGAAATTGTGTCCATGCATTAACCTGTTTTTCAGCATCATTCACAGCAGCTGTATCTTGTCTTCAGTTTAAAAGTGGTTATGAGTTTATACACCCCGCTGTTTGTGTGTGTGTGTTTTATTCCACTTATGACTTCATTATGTTGTTGTTATTCATTTCAAGGTCACTAATAACAGTATAGAGATCTAATGTGTAATGTTTTGGTGAAATTGGCTTTAATACTTATATTTAAGCATTTGTCTAATTTGTTATGCATTTCCTTGTTTTATTTTGCTTTTTTGTGATGTAGTTTATGGTTTTCCTTCTCACGTTTTCCACCACCATTTCTTTGACACAAAAAGGAATTGAAACTGTATGAAAATGACAGCCAGGCAGAGCCCACTGCGAATGCCAAAGTCCTATCAGAGGAGTACCACGGGAATGAAGCATGACAACAATCATGATCACAACAAAATGGGTAAACGGGAGGGGAATATCCACACCAAAAAGGAGCTGTGATAGAGTGGGGGTAAGGACATAGCCAGGCCAATAAGAAAAAAGTAAAGAAACGGTGCTGACAAGATAAATAGATGGCTGCGAGTACTGTGTAGCTGGGGCTGTGCTCTGCTGAGGACAGATTGAGTGTGTCACAAGCTGAAGTGACCAGGCAGAGAATCAAGAGGCTAAGGGGATGGCTGTGGCAAAGTCCAGAAAGCACACTGACAGCGAGGATTATTAAACCTGAGTAATGACTGATGTTTCTTATATAGTTTAACCTCCTCATTCAGTGCTTCAGACAAGGAGCTGGAGGATGGGGTTGGACCAAATCTACTGAACTATATGACGTTAAAAGCAAAGGACCGTAATGGATGATCAACTTCACCTTTGATTAGGATGATCCTGTTCCTTGTGTGTTCACCTTCATGGACTGAACCTTTGCCCAACATGTTTTTTTGTGACCGTTTGGCTGCAGCTCTAACAACTGACTGCATATTTTCACCTATTAGTCACATGTTGCTCACGTATGATCACTGTTATATAGTGGAACATGTATAACAGTTCATGGCCAACAGGGGGCTATAGTGGGATGCCTGGTTGGTAAGGAGCGAAGAAGAAGCCAGTATGGGGCACAGTGTAAGAGACCTGTGGAATGTCTGTATGTTCTGGTGCAGACACTGTTAATAAAGATATTGCCTAAAGTCAAGAAGCAGTTCTTCATAGACTCCTCACTACGGAGATATTACAATCACGTATCTTCTTCTTGCTGCTTCTTGCCATCTGCGCTGCTGTTTATACTATATGTGGAATAGCACACCTTTTCACTGCTGTGGCTTATTTTAGTGAACAATCACAATTTTTTTTCATCCTTATCTATACAGGGCTTAAAATAAACACTAAAAAAAATTAATCTCAACTGACCATGAAAACACTTACTGAGGCCTTTTTTTTTAACATTGCTGTTGTAATTTTAGCCACATTGACCTCACAGAGCTAAAGAGCCACCCAGGGGACACAGATTTTTTTTTCTTTTTTTTCACACTAGCACGCAATACTTTTGTGATAGCATGCAATAACTTTGAATTCCCTCGCAATACTTTTGCATTAACACACAATACTTTTGGTTACCTCATAATACTTTTGCATAAGTGTCATGAAAGGCGGACGTCGGAGGAGATGAGGACCCAAATGCAGGCAGTCAAGGCAGGAGGCAGAATTGGTGCAGGTGACAAGGTTTATTTCCCAAAACTCAAGACAGGGAACCACACATGACAGGGCTAAATCCAGTGAACAAAACCACATATGACCAAATAAGAGGATCTGACAAGGAGTGACTGAAAACCAGGAGTACTTATACACAGAGGGAGTAACAAGACGCAGGTGAAGTAGATGACAAATCAGACCAGATCAACTAACGAGGCAGGAACAGAAAACCACAGCACACAAGGGAAAAACTAACATGACCAGAAAGCCAAAAACATGAACATAACACACACCAACACCCAGAAACCATGACACATAAGAACACAGTGTTGCGTTACCTGGCAAAAAAGGAATGATTCAAGAGCGAGCACAGACTGTTAAAGCTGTTTTTTGTAGTTTCTTCGGGTGTTTCTTATCTGCATCTGTCCCTCTCAGCAAAAAGTCAACATAATAAGCAAACCTGACAATGACTTTATGTCTACAATAACATAGGGAGGGGGTTGTTGTAACGTTATGCTTTAGCAGATTAATTACATGTGTAGACAAAGAAGTTTGCTGTAATAAGAAATGGTATCAAGCATCTTGCTGCTTTATTGTTTTGGCTGCTTGTGTTTAGACTGTAAAGTGTGATTTATATGATTTATTGGTAATTTATTAAATAAACTCCAATTTCCACTCATTTTCATGACTGAATTATTGATTGCTACAATTTATTATGAAGAGGAAGTTAGGCTAATTGTGTCAAAACTACGTGATGCTGCTTCTGTTGAGGATTCTACCATCAAGCATGGTTGTCGCCATATTCTGCATCTAGCATCCAAAATATTTCCAAGCCATTCTCTGTCAAAGGCATACGAAAGAAAAGAAGAGTACAACGTTCTTATTGCTTTATTTAAGAGTAGCAGTCAAAAAATGTTCTTCAAAAGAACAACACACTCCAATCACACGGCAATGGCTGGACTACAAAAGAGTGTTTGCAGTCCGTAGTGACCTCCTTCTTCAGATTTGACCTCTGTAGTTTAATTAGAACAAAGACAATCCATGTTGTCCAGCCTGCTTTGTAATTACAGGAGCTTATGATCTTGGATGCTTTCCAGAGGAAGGATGTGTCCGCTTATATGGGTCTGAATGCAGAAGTCAATAACTCATCAGCAGTGACGGCACACAAAAACAAGCAGGCAGTGAACTGTGAACAGAATAACAGATCAACATCCTTTCTCACTAACACACACACACACATCCTTTTACCCCCAAATACAATTACCCACCACCCCCCACATAGACAAAACTGGATACATGTGGCCACATGTGAGAGAGAACTACAATCATCAACCGATCTTGCTGCGGCTTCCCTGTAAGTACAGTGAAATATATGATGGTGAAGACAGGATTTATGGGTAAAATCTCAGAGTAAAAGTGCTGTTAGATTCTGTCTCTTTCAATTTTCCAACTGTGGTCAAAAACTGAGCACACACATTGGCTTTAACTTATCTGGATGACATTTATGTCACATAACACCGTATCAAATCAGGACTTTTTTAGAGCAAGGCAAGAGCCTGGAAATGTTCTGAAAGTCATTACATGTTTACATGTAGTCACAATAGTTTTCAGTCAGTTTTAAGCTTGTGTTGCCTGTGATTTTTTTTCCTATTTAATAAGAGCAGCTTGGGAATTTGACTGCATTTTAAGAGAGAACAGTTTTGTTGTTTTTGGTGGTGGTGTTTTTTTTGTCTGTTCACTTTTAATAGAGTTTATTCAGTGCTTTCAGTAGGAGAAATAATTGTGTTGCATGCTGTAATACTTGACTGACACTGATACCAGATGAAAACTAGTTAGAATGTGGCTTTATGCAGCAATTATTGAATTCATTTTATAATATAAACAGAAGAGTTCTTGTTTGTAGGTAATTTGTGTTGATGTGGAACAAATAAGTCAAAGTTAAGATTTCTTCCCATTCCCTTTCAAATATAAAATGAAATTATATGTCTAGATGCTGCTTTTCCTTATGTACTTGTATTTATAGGTGAACTGTCCAATTTTTTCTTTGATTTGGTTTGTTGTTTGTTTATTTGTTTAATTTTTATTTGTTTGTTTTGTTTTTTTAATCATTATGTTTAACATGTTTGTGATAAATTACTGAATGAACTGGTTATAACTGATCAACAACCAGCCCCATAACCATCACATAATTAATCTGTTATTTTGTGCTTCCTAAGAGTGTGTGTTACCCATTTTAAACACTGTAACAGAGACACATAACTGTAAAAGAAAACTCTGCCCTTCAAACTTTTGCAGAAGAAGCTAAACTTTCCAGAAATGAATCCCTCTGTAATATTTGACAAAAAGCCAGGCAGGGACAGTCGGCCCTCCTGCTGTGTGTCTGTGAGATGATCTTTTTAAACACGTCCCGCAGAGATCACACTGCCAGCCCTACACTGTCAGGTATGGAGGGAGTCCCATCAAACTGATAATGAACCATCACTGCAACCGTGGTTCATGATTTTGCAGCTACTGTGGAGCTCCTATGTGTAAAGTTACCCACAACATCATTAAATGTGGCCTAGAAATAAGAAAAGCCATTGTGCCTGTGCCTGTCTGAGTGCTCACTGCTACCAGTACAACCTGACAAGATAAGCATGTGTAATAAAATCCATTTCACTTCAGATTTTAGGAACAATATGCTCTATATCAAGAAAATAAAAATCAGAAAAGTGATAGATTAAGAGAAACATTTATCATTTTTAGGAATAACTCAGTAGAAGAGAAAGAAAGATTCAAAGGCAGTAATTGACAATAAAGTTTACAGGGTGGTTGATATTGTATGGTGTTATTATTGTGCGTCATTCTTGAGTGTACAGAGGGCCATTGTGAGAGCAGACAAATATGTTTTGGAAGCACATCAGTTAAATTTTGAGCAAAAAAAAATTTCGCTGAAAGAAATATACATTATGAGCAAATAAAAAATAATTCGGTGCACACAAAATGCAGACACACTGCGGTAAAAAATGGTTCTCAGTTTCATTCATCTGCTCTCTCCTGTATCCTCTGTATTCTCTCCTCTGTGCGCCGACTCATGCCTGTGCACATGCTCGCAGTGCAGCGTTAGTTATCTCAGTTCTGTCAACACGAGTTAGCATAGTCTAGTTTCTTGTATTTGTTTTCATGATACATGTCTATTTTCTCCTGTATGTGAGCTTGCTGGCTAACTAGCAATCTTTTTCACTGCTTAATTTAGTGATGTAAGAAACACGTTTGAATGGCCCTCTGTATGCTCAAGAATGAGGTACAATAATAACGCTATGATATTGAGCCCCTAAGCGCCCCAAACAGAACTACGGGAGACTGAGGAAGAATATAAATTTTGCAGTAAATTTGTCTTTCTGGAACCAACACTGCAGGAGGTGTAAGATAGGCCAAACAGACTAAACTTTTATCACCTCAACTTGTAATCGTACCTGCAGCACAGAGACAGTCTTCAGAATAGAGAAACGCCCAAAGGAAAGTGTGGAAATCATGTGGTCCAGACAATCCCACAGATGACTTCAAAAACCTAAATGCTGAAAGAAGCGAGACAAACAGCATCAACACAAAGTTTCTTCCAAATAATGCCCAGCAGTTTCTGCCTTAAAGGAACTCTTTAACAGAATGAGGGCCATGATTGCCTTTGCAAGTCTGTGAGGCAATTTTTAAATAAACTACAGCGCCCATATTTTTATCTATGAAGACACATATATTAGTGCAACTGTACAGCTCAGCGATGTGTTCCTATGGCTCTTTTGTCCAAGGTTAAAAGTAAAATAATGTTTTGGATGCATACAACATCAGTTGTTTCTTGTTATTATTTATAATATTTTGTTGTTTCTCTCTTCACATGGGATCTGCAAGCCATAAGACAAAAACAGAAAAGCGCCAAAGTTATCCTAAGTTAAAGTTTGTTCTTTTAGTCTACAGGAAAAGCTGTTGTTATGTTTTTGTGTGTGTGTTTTTGTTTTTATCAAAGTCCTTTCTTTGACCCTGTAAATTAATAGTCAAGCTCACAAAAACAAAATCAATCCTTTAAACAGAAACATACTCCATACTAAGAAGAATACAGTAGCCATCTGTCTTGTCTGGGGGCTGAAGGATGAATGCAGTTCTCCAGCTGTTGTGAGATCTGTCTCCCCTGAGAGCTTGGTGGTCTCTTTAACAGATTTACTGAATTATGTACATCACAGCAATCCCTGCATTGTCAAGACAAGCTACTGCTGCAAAAGCAAGTAGGGAAACTTTTAGTTATTAAAAGGCAAAGATGGTGGGGATAAAATAATCCACAACACAGGTGAAGTAAAAATTGTGTCACAACCACAGATTTTATGGGATATCACCTGAATGCATCAAAATGTTTTCTTTCAGTTAAGAAAAAAAACTTTCAACTTGTCAAGCATTGTGGAAAATGTTTACCTTGTGGTTATCCAAGAAAAAAATAGAAAGTCATTTAGGTAGTGCAGGAGTGACAGTCAAAATTCCACAATTCATAGTACAGGTAAGGAAAAGTACAAGTACTTTGTTACTGTCCTGCAGTATGCTTTCAGGTATCTGTACTTTACTTAAGTGGATAGTTTTGACTTTTACTTCACTGCATTTTTCAGTAAATAACTATTTTCTACTCCATTACCTTTCTGCAATGTGTTGCGTATCACATTATAGTCATGTTGCAGGTTTTATTGTTTGTTAGACTGCTGAAGAAGATTCCATCAAATTAAATGAGCTATCCAACATGACCACTAAAACAGTCAAAGCAGGAAAGTAATGTTTGGCCCTCCTTCAACGACACCAGGGCGCACCTGCAGAAGCACCAAGCAATGGTGAAGAACACAAAATGGATTTATTTATTCATTCATTTAATTTTTTATACTTCTAAGTCCAGGGTCGCAGGGAAGCCCATCCCAGCAACTAGCCAGCGAGAGGCAGGATACACCCCGGACTGGTCGCCAGTCCATCGTCATATCAATTAATAGCATTTTAATCACATAACAGTTGCCCCAAAAAGCAACTTTTCTTAATTTAAATGGACTTTAGTAGACAACTGAATCAAAAATTAGACGTTTATATTGTAAACTCTAGCTCGGTTATGTCTGGGAAAATGCATTTAATGGAATTTTAATTCAAAACAATTAAAATAGAAATAGAAAATATCAATTTTCTGGCCAAAGTTGAACAGACCTGAAGTTAAATTGTGATTTTAAGTACTTTAACTAACACCTACAGCTGTTCTCTAATTAAGAATTCACAACATGTTACATTATTTTTTATCTTTTTAAATGTTTTTGTCCAACTAAGCCAGGGTGGGATCAGCCAGTGGCAACTTTCATTTCATTTTCAGCCTGGTCATGGAACAGAGTTGAACATATGCTCTGATGGCAGCTGGGAGATGGGACTGATGCAGCGCGAGGACCGAGGCTCTTCTGAGTGCTTCTGGATGGGGGAGGGGCTCATTGTTCATTGAGAAGTGTAAACAATACATGCTGTCCTATATGTCTCCAAAAGTCTTAAAGAATACCGGGAAAAGTCACTAAATATGTTACAAGTGCAATTTTCTACACTGAGATATATGATGTTTCTCCAGGTATCTGGTATCTCAAAAAGTAAAATCAACCGTTGTTTGGTATTTTCTATTATCATTGAAGGCTGCTCACAGTAATTTAGTCCATATCTCCTGAATTTAATCATCAAAAGGTTAGGACTGTCGCTACTAGACTGCAAACACAAAAGCTGCTAATTATAATCGTACTTGAAAAATAACTGTTCTACTTTAGGTGAATAGCATGCTGTTTGGTGAGCTGTGTCTTGAAAAGGGCTATTTACATTAGTTTGATGTCTTTCCCTAGTCAAAGGACAACAAACAAGATGAAATTATTGGCATGTTTTTCTTTTCAATCTCAACATTCTTGCATGAGGCCCCTCAGGGTAGATCTCTTGGATTAACACATCGGAGGGTTAAAGGAGCTGTCTTTCTTATTGTTATCCCTGTCATCCTCAACATTTCAGCCTTAATTAGCATACTACTACAACACTGAGATTTTCAACTGTATAAATTTAGATAGCAAAGCAAAGTCGCAGGTCTCATGAGGCGTATGAGACACAGAGCCACTTCCCTGTGCATTTTAAGCAAGTGCTGTAAGCAGGCAAAAATCCAATCTGTGCACATTTTCTGGGTCGGTTTACATTTTTCTAAGTAGAGGTGTTGGTTGAAAGCTGACTGAAGCAGTATGATTCAGACCTTCAGCACAATTACTTTGAAAAGACGGTTTCAACATTGTGATTTAATTGAAAAGTTAAATGTGAAAAGACTTCTTTTTCACAATGTAGAAAATTTACCTAAGGATGTCCACAGACCTTCATATTTCTAAAAAGGGGAAGAATGTCTTTTTCATGATGTGGAAAAGACATTTACATGAAAAAAAGTCTCTCCACTGTCCCAAAATACACCAACATCATGGTTTGGTACATACCTTGGTTTTACGTCCACAGTTCCAGTGGGTCACGTGTGCACCAGAGTTTTTCTTCACCTACATGTGATACAATATTTCTTATGGTCTTGATTACTTTATGAGTTTATGTTACGTTTCTAAATTCATGCAGCCGTCTCAAAAATACATTAGTTTAAACTAGAAATAAAATAAGAATATTCCCAAACTATCCACAGTTTTTTATGCTTGACACTCTTATTAAAAATATTATGGTCACATGCATAAAACTGCAGCATTCACACTACCTTTGTCACCCACCAAGCACAAAAGCTTGTCATACTTTAACAAGATATAAGGGAGGCAACTCAGATCTGCAGAGGATATGAACAGTTACGGGTAATCCAGCTCATGTGGGTGCTATTCGTGGTGCGAATTTATGTCCAATAATATGACTTTGGTAACACACATCCAGACATCATAAACAGTAGTTCTACACCCAAATTTATATAAGCAGTTCAGTCAGCAGCAAACTCACAGAGTGGGGAGTAATGATGCACATTTCACTCTCCCTACTTGAACAGGAAGGCCATGAAAGGAGAATTCCTGTCTTTAATGGATGCAAAGTGGTCAATAACCATGTTGAGAAATTTCCCCGTGGCTTTAAGCTCTTCCACAGTTTTGGTGTCAGCCGGCCGTTCAATTTAATTTGAAGTTACTGCTGCAGTGATAGTTAAGTGAAAATATGTTTTACTGAAAACTCTAAATCACCACCCTCCATATTTGCACTTANCCCGGCCGTTCAATTTAATTTGAAGTTATTGCTGCAGTGATAGTTAAGTAAATCACCACCCTCCATATTTGCACTTAGTCCACTGGTGTTACCAACAGTGATCTCTGTTATTCAGTTATGTGGACAAACTTCTCTGATTTGATTGGTGCGCTGCAGAGAAGTGATGACTTCCCTTGGCATGAACTCAACTAATCACACTTTGGTAGTGGTGTTAGCCCCATCTGATCGCCTGATTATTCAAAAGAAGAATTCTACAAGGGACGGTAAGCTGGTCTGGCCTATTTACTGATGTGGTTGATTTAGTATGAGTGTATCACCACAAATTTACCACAAGTGGGCACATTTTTAATTGTGAGAGACAGTGATTGGAGGAATGGTAAAGATGCATTCACAAGGGCTGAGTGAATAGCTGCTTCATGCACAGAAGCTACAGCTCCTCGGTGGAGCTAAGAATTTCAGATTTATTTCACATTTTTCCATGACATTGACACCCATTTACCTTTTAGAAAACATCTATCAACTTTTCCATTCTCTGTTTTAAAAAGATAATTCGACTTTTAGTTAAGTGGGGTTGTGTGTGAATATAATGAGGATTTAGGTTGGTACCTGCACCAGACGGTATTCAAGGCACATTGATCAGATTTTGCCCAAAAGTCATTAACTGTGCTTAGCTCAGGTTAACTTTGGTTTAAATTTGGTCTACGTTGGACATCTTAACATGGCCCAAATTTCAAACTCTTTTATTTTGGGCAAACTTTGGTCCATGCTGGATGTCTAAACATGCCACAAATTTCAACATCTTTTTTGGGGGGGACTAAACAAAGGCTTTGATGGACTGACCTCGTTTAGCCATAAAAACAACACCCATGGACATCTGGTGTTTGGTGGGATGAGGATCCTACCGTGGTCCATTTCCAAATCCTCTCCACTCTCCCAAAACCTCAAATCCCTGATTGTCAACAATTAAGCTAAACTGACAGTTTCCCTCTTTCTCTCTGTTACTCTATCTCCCTTTTTAATTCCCTTTTTTTCCATCTTCATCCTTTCTCCCTCTGATCTTTTACTACCCCATAAGGATATTTTTGTCTTTCTTCTCTATACCTGCTTCTTAGCTGCATGGCCACAGAGACCTGGAGGGGATGGAGGGGTGAACATGCAGACAGCAGATTTTTTTTTGTGCCAGGACCTTGCCTTCTGCCAGCATTTCTGTGCATCTGTGTGCATGTGAGCACCTTAGTGTTTATTCTGAGCTAGAGTGCCAAGTCTGCCTCTGTGTGGACCTTGGCATGGGTCTCCATAAGATCCCCCAACTCCGTTTTTGGCAGGTGACTCTGTTCTCATGACAAGAAATTATAGCAGTAATTAAATGCTGAAAAGACATTAATGCTATTGGATATCTTCTTCCTCATGCAGTTGCAGGTGCTTTTGGCATTTAATCATTATAACAATGATGTGATTTATTAAGAACATTTACTTACAACACAAAAGAGACTGCAAAGCAAAAAAAAATAAATAAATAAGGAATTTAATGTAACTTAAAACTAAAATAGCAAAAACAATTAATAGAAAATAAATAAAAACAATGCAATGCGTTCACATTATAGGAATTTCAACCCACCACGTGGATAGGGAGAGATTAAAACGCAGCAAGTTAAACTTAGTGTTTTAAACAATAAAAATAAAGATGATTTGAAAACAATTCAGCAAGAAACTGCAGCAAAACTAACTTTCATTAATGTTGCTGAGAGTTCACATCCACTCCTGGTTAAAGTCCTCATGAAATGAAATTGGATGTTTAAAAGTTTGAATAAACTACAAGTAGCTTTTACACCAGCACCAGGACCATCAGAGGTCAGCATGCTCATATGTTCATTTTTGTCAACTGTAGTTTGTCTAAATTTGGTGAAAAAATGTTTCGAAATGTTTATGACTTGTTGCACGTTTAGGGGATATTCAAAGCTTGCATACAATAAAATGTGTTTATTAATTTTAACATTTCAGAGGTAAAACCCAGGTATGTTCTAAAACTAAAGAAATTACTCAAGACCAAATTTTTGGTTATCTAAAGATGAATAGCAGCTTTAATTTGAATAATTTACACTACCGTTCAAAAGTTTGG
>CM047989.1:17533172-17545617 GCA_026261665.1 Melanotaenia duboulayi | reverse complement strand
CACTTGTCATGTATGTGTTAGTAAAGATGCTCTCCCAGGTCCCTGGGCTGGTTTTCAAAAGTAGAACAGAGCATCTCCTGACACTACTGCAGCTTGGTGTCCAAGTACAACATGATTTTATCTTCAAGGACAAGGTGACCCCTGTGACACTGAAATTTAAAAAAGGGATAATTAAGAACTTGTGATCTTCTGGGGATAATAAAAAATACAAACAAGCATCATCTCATCAGCGAAGCAGCAAAGAAGTTTATTTAATGCAAAAGCACCTTGCAGTTCGGTCATTGACAAAATGACAATGGTGGTCACTCTGTAGCGTGAAAGTTGCAGTTATAAAACACATCTAGTTTAACACTGTGACACCAAAGTTACTACTTGTTAAAGAGTCAGAGGTTTAAAGATGACTTAACTCCAAAAAAATACACTAAAAATACCCAACAGATGAAAAGTAATAAAGACCAATTGTAATCCCTAAAGTAGAACTCTGACATTTTCTGACCTTAAAAACATGCATTTCTGATTCATTATGACCACATAGTGACATTTGTTATGAAAATTCCTGGAGTTGTCGCTGTCCAGCAGCATTCCAAGGCTGAGAAACCACACCTGACAACTTTTACTTCCAGGACGCTGCATGACTTTACAGCTGAGTTTCACTCTACGCAGCATGTCAGACACCCAAAACTGGATATTAACATACTGGCTGTTTTGAATGTGCACCACGTCTAATTCATGAAAGAACCACAAGAAGATATCATGAAAAGAAGAAAAGAAAGACAGAGAGAAAGGGACAGGGCAAGATATACGACAAGCATCAACACTGAGGTGACTTATACTGGCAAGACAGAGCTCATAGGACAGGTAGGATGCAAGACGCTGAATTAGCCATCGTTATGAGGCACTTCAATGAGAACATCCGACAAAGTTCTGTAGAGCTTCTTACAGAATGATTATGTTTAGTCTGGACACTTTGATCTTAAAATTTGCCTCTCTGTTAAAATCCCATTACAATCTGTTTGCACAGTTTTCATCCATCCATTGTCTATGCTGCTGATTCCTCACATCGAGTCAGATTCCTCTAGTTATCGTATTCCTTAACAAAAGACCCGCAGAGTGGTACCAAAACTGCATCAAGTGTAAGAGTGGATAACGTTAAGACGTTGTGCTAAGTATATGACTGTTGTTGCTATCGATGTGGTTGTTTGTTGCTGTTGTGTGTTAAAAGTCCAGTGCTGTAAAAAGAATTTCCCTTTGGGGACAATAAAGTCCAAGTTCATTATATTGACTTCCAACACAGGGTTACCGGGAGGGCTGGAGCCATTTCTAGTGGCTACTAAGTAAGAGGCAGACAGTTCTCCAGTCACTGTGCAGTTTATTATCCCAAAATAGAAACATCAAAGTTTGAGTTTGCCTATTATGTAGTTTTAAAGAGATCTATTTTGGGATTCACTGTCTTCATTTCTCCATTTTAAGAGGAACAATTGCATTTTGCTTTATGTATAACTGAACTTCCTGATATATTCATGGAAAACAATAAGTGTTCTTTCGAATGCATACAAACTGAATATTGGCAATTTCTTTCCTTTGGTTTTGTCGCATATACAGAAATGTAATCTGTGTGCCTATATTAAAATTCATGAGGACAGATAAGAAAGGACTTTTATTGATGTGAGATTTTTGAAGCTGGGAGAGAGTAAAAGCCAAAAGATTTGTTCCAGCACTCAAAGAACCAATCTGAGGACAGGTCACTAAGGTCGGGAAAGTTAAGGTTCCCTGTGTGAATTTCAACAAATGGTGTGTTTTTAAGAAGTGAACTCACTTTTTGTGACGTGACTCTGGTAACTGCTGTAGTTTCTCGATACATATCATTGAAGCACTTTCACACATCCAAGTGCATCATCTGCTGATTGTAAACAGAANTGTAACTGCTGTAGTTTCTCGATACATCATCATCATTGAAGCACTTTCACACATCCTAGTGCATCATCTGCTGATTGTAAACAGAAAAAAATATCAGATAACATGATTTCACCCATACAAAGGTATTTGCTGACATGCCTCCTATGAAATGCTCCTTTATGAATCAAACTTTGACACAGCTATACAGCACTCAATGGGATCAAGTGGGTGAACAGGTGAAAGAACTTTGGCTTTTGTAGCTGGGATTTAAACTGAAAGCAGCACCAAGTTTGCCAAGGACTTCAGTGCGGCAAAAGGTTTAAGGTGCCAGTGAGACAGGAGTCATGTTAGAAGGCAAGCTTGATTATTACGGGCTAAAATATTCTCTTTAATTGAGAGCATAGTTTTCCATTTGAAAGCAGGTTCCTTGTTTTCACACTTAACTACTGTACTGCCCTCCATAAAAAACTCCAAAAGTCCCTACTTGCACGCCAATATATTGTCTTTCAATTCAAATGCTGCTCCCTCTTCTCAAAATTTTAGTGTTGCACATAAAAATGTTCTGCATTCAAGCTTTAGCTCTTCCCACACTACAAGTTCTCCTGTGCTATCCTGAAATATTTGCTCTTGATTTTCTCTCTCTCTCTCTCTCTCTCTTTGCGTGCTGTTGGGTTTTTGTTAGAGGAGCCTGTTATCATTCATCCAGCCATTAGAATGTCAGATGATGTGAGATGATGCTGTGTTATCTGATATTTTCCTGTTGCCATCTGTAGATGGTTAAGTTGGATGTGTGAAAGTGCTACGATTACATGTATCAAAAAATGTACCAGTGAGAGAAGTGTTGCACTGTGAAGGCCTTATTTCATATGAAGATTATTACCACTGCCAGCAGTATACTCTGTTACTGGTGCAGGCTAATCATTAATCAGATCAGTAGCAGGCTGGAAGGAGTCTGACTCCTGCTACAAGCATGTAGCCACTGCCAGATGCTCAAAAGTCTCAGGGTGCATTCACACTGGTGCTGTTTTTGTCTGCCTCAAACAAACCCTGGTCCACCTCCACAGATAGTATAGTCTGTTTAAAATAGTGTGAATGATCTTGAACTCCGGTCTGCTTGAAAACCACGGGTCTTGGTTCATTTGCAACTGAACCCTGATGTGGTTCGCCCATAACCCTGACCAAAAGAGAGGAAGTGACGTTGCAGAGCAACATGGTGCACAGCTTTCTCCTTCGCTTGCTGTTCATGCTGGACAGATTTTAGTGAAAACAGCATTAGGTAAAAAGTAAAAACAGAAACCCAAAGGCAGCTCAAATTGTTACTCAATTGTTTGGTTTCGGTGAATGAGCTGTTTTAAGCTTGGCCAATCAAAAAGCCCGATATTCATTTCTATTCTTCTTTGACGGTGGTTCTTCTGGAGAATATCGCCCCCTAGTGAGCAGTTGTTGTAACTGTGATGTTGAGTTGGTTTGGTCAACTTGCATAAAGTGCAGAGTAAAAACAAACTAAATCAAAGGATGATGCAAAATTTCTCAGAACCTTCAACCAATTTAACTTAGACCCCCAGACTATCCTTGAGTGAAAACACTTTTGTTTTAGGCCAGTTTACTGCATCATAGTGTGTAGGGAAATTATTAAATGCATGATAAGTACCTTTGGCTGGGAACTGCAGAAACCAGTTAAGAAGTCATCTTCTGGAATCCACTCTTAAATAAAACAAGGATGCAATGATGATCGTTGTCAGCGTCATATCTGATAAGTCTATTGGCTAGATTCATTTTTAAATTATTCTCTCACAACAGCCCAAGAGCATGTAGAAATAAAATCCCAGCAAAAGTTTTATGAGAGCGCAGAAGAACCTGCTGTGAGGAAAAAAGATCAAGTTACAGGGCAGGACATCTGCAGGTGTAACACCTACATTTGAGAAGAGGAAGCAGAGTTCTGAATTGAAGCACATATTTGAAAGCAATTATTTGAGTGTGTACACAGTAGTTTGAGGGAGAACAGTCTGCTATTTGAGCGTGAATCAAAGAAGCTTGTTCTCAAATAAAAAAAATCATATTACAGACACTAATACAGCCCCATAGATTAACACATTAATAGAAATTATAAAAAAGCTTCTCAAATATCAAAACAATGCATTAGTTTTAGATGGAAGATTTTGCAAGTCCATTGGGTTTAACTCTGACTTCGTAGAAGTTGTCCATTGTTCTAACATTGTCCAAACATGTTAAAATTTCTTTCCTCAGAGAAAAACTAATAAGGTAGGTGCAGGTGCTCACACTCTGTCAGCCATCATCCCCTCGTCTGGCAATGACATACCTACTGCTAATTAATAGAGGAGACAGGAGTGGAGTGCTGTGGTCCGTTGTTTCAAGCCAGTGTCATCCTGTCATCAGAAATTTGTTTTATACTAGAGACAAGACTTCATGCATTTTGACACCAGCTGGTTGCTTCTTAGTTCTGACATATATTGGAGATGCTTTTGATAAATAAATTTTACTTAACTTCTAATTTCTTTAGTTTATTTTCATTATTTATTTATTTTGCATGCATTGAATCATTATTATATTAATTTATTCACTAATTCATACATTTGGTCACCATGCTAAGAACTTTAGAACTTTAAATTTTTATCTTCGAACCAAGTTTATAACTTAAAACCACACCAGGAGTGAGGCTTACACCAGCCTTTCTCATAAAACTCATGCAAATGTAAGCTCGAGGCAGTTGAGAGATCAGCACCTGAAACAGTAATATATATTTATTGAAACTTTATATCCAAAAATCAGTAAAGGTTGCAGTTCTATCCATGTGAATAAAATTCAATATGCACCATCTTATTGAGATGTGATGATGAAAAATATATGAATACAGTATATATCACACAATTGACTGCTGATGAGAAAACCTGCAGCAATTTACTGGCCAATTGTTGTTGAACCATCTCACTTAAGGGGGCAAGATTTTGGCTGCAGCTGAAAGAATGATTTCACAGACAAGCAGACAAGATGATATTTCTCTGCAGGGTGGCCAGCCTCACTCTATGTGGTGGAGCCAATAAGCTAAGTGATTTTGGAGAACCTTGGTTTGAAGCCACTGGTCTTTTATACTGAGAAAAAAAACAGTTAAATCTGAGTTAGCACTGCCTCCTGGCTGCCTCCCTCTGGACATATTCTTAAGTAGACTGTGAAAAAAATCTGGAGGAGGATTCAGTTCAATCACATGGTGTTTGCATCTTGCTCAGCAGGAGTTTGAAAAAAATATTTGGCTTGCATATTTGCTACTACATACTCCTTATTATAGAAGCTAGATAAAAGGGAGTTTTGATCAATACAGCCAGTAATGCATCAATAGAAAAAGAAAACAAATTTACACAACATACAGTATGCATATAGGAAAAACAAAAAAAGAACCTGCTTGCACTGAGACTGTCTTCTGGCTGCAATAGTATCCTGAAGGATTGTGATATTCCATACACATTTAAAACAACAATACATTAATTTCCGACCGTAAAATTCTGTACTTCACAATTCTTTTGGTGGCACACTGACGTTTAAAAACATAGATTCCTGGAGCTGCCATTGTCCTGTAGCATCCTGATGCTGAGTAACAGCACAGAAACAGCACTTGCATCAGACGCTAGCAACTGGATATCAACACACTAGCCATTTTTAATGTGTACCATAGCTGATTGAGCAAAGAAATGAAAGAAGGCATTATCAGAAAAAAAGAAAGAAAGAAAGTGATTGACTAAAAATAAGAAAAAAAAGAGGGGGGGTGGGATTAACAACCATAAGAAAATAAGCAGCATGTGGCTGAGTTTAAATTATGTTGATTATTTTGTAAAATAATAATATTCAGACATTGGCCTTCGTCTATTTGATTTAATAATCTTGGTTCTGTGTTCAGTTGTTTATTTAAAGGTCATTTAAATGTTAAACAATAGTCCTAATTTTTTTTTTTTTAACAAAATGCATTAAAACAGAAAATTTAAAAAATGCTTACCAACAAGCAAACACAGCATTATGAAAGCTAAATTGGATTAAAATATATGCTACGAATAATACTAGATGGAGAACCATCATAGAGGTGGGAGAGTCGGCTCTTCTTAGGGAGCTGAATCTTCTGGAAGGTGCCAGACCTCCTATCATGATGAATGAGTCTAATCACTCCATTTTCCAAGAATATTATTCCATGACATATCCATGCACTGGCTGTGTGCTTACTTTAGTGTTCCTGATGTTGTTCATGAGCTACTGAACAAAGTGCAGCTGAATNGCTTACTTTAGTGTTCCTGATGTTGTTTATGAGCTACTGAACAAAGTGCAGCTGAATGAGGAAAGAAATTTAAATGAAGTAAAACACTTTATTCATTACTGGAAAGCCACGTGTTGAGCGAAAGTTGTTGTTCTGCATATTGTTATAAAAATAAAAAAAAATAAGTTTAAAAACTATTTAAAGAAATAAATTCCCCCTGCTGATGTGTCGAGAACAAGCTGCAAAAACACCCAGACCAGGGCGGGAAACAAAATGATGTCATTTTGTTCTTGCCACTTTGAAACAAGAACAAAATTCTCTTTTCTTGCAACGTATGTAAAAAGCAAATCTGTCTCACTGTAGTAACTTACCATTAGGTTTGCAGTCGTTCCCTATGCTGTGCACGCTGGCAATGCCATCAGGAGTGTCGGTGTACCTGACATTGGGAGGCATTTTAAAACTATAAGGTTTTTCAGGGTTAAAAAATGACCTATGTGAAGGTTTTTTTTTACTTTTAGAACTCTTTTCTTTAAAACATTGTGCCCAAGAGACAGGGTTGGATTCTGAAGGGGTGCAAATTTTAATACAACAGCTTGTTGCTCTTCACTTAGCAGATTTTGCCTTTATCGGCTGCAAATGGGTCCATGAGCTTCTAAAATTAGCCCCCCCCCCCCCTTTTTTTTTTTTGTGCAACCATTCATTCCTGATACAACTTGACATCAACACACTAAAATGGGACATGCTGACAGAAAGTCACATCTGAGATTAAAGGATGATTTGCAATATCAAGAGATTAATATGTTATTTTTGACTTTGCCGACTGTGTCAAACTTGCGCAATAATTCCAGTGCACCCACTCACATCANCAAAAAACTTTGCAGACTGTGTCAAACTTGCTCAATAATTCCAGTGCACCCACTCACATCACAACTGTTTATGTTCTACCAACTAAATGTGATACAAGGCACAAACGTGAATGTGATTTAGTCTTCAAATCTTTGCTGCCTCCTCTGCAGCAAACCTACTCATTCAATTTGTGATTAAATTAACATCGTATCTGTTGTTGCCGATGGCCAGAAATGTAGGAGGTGTTTGCTGCTGCTGCTTTCTCTGTTGCAGGGATTCCCCTGCAGCAGAGGGGTCCCATGAGAAAGTTGTGGCACGAATATGCAGATAATCCTTTGACTAAAGTGGTCCTGTGTGTGGTAGTCCCTAAACACACTGCAGAAATATCAGGCAACATGAATCAACATCATGGACAGTAGTTTCATATGAAGAAAGTAATTTGTAATATTGCTATCCTATTAGTGCCACTCTCAGTTGTCATCAGCCTTGGACAGGTTGCCAGTTCATCTCAGGGCTAACAGAAAATAGACAACCATGCATGCTCACTAATAAACCTAACAAGCATTTCTTTTAGCTATAGGAGGAAACAGAAGAAAACATTAGAAGCAAGAACCTTCTTGCTGTGAGGCAGCAGTATGAGTCATTGCCAATTTTTCAGGTGGATAATTTTGCCTTTCACCATTTATCAGTTACAGGGTTCTGACTGACAATTTGGCATTTTTTCCTCCCTGGACCTTTTGCACCTCTAGGCAAGCTTGTACCTCATCTTTCAGCTGTGGTTAACGAGCTAGCTTCCAAACTTCACCTTTGTACTCTACCTCTCACTCTTCCTCCGGAGCACACGCAGTAACAAAGAACTGTGTCCTCGGAGCCCCGCTGAGATGAAGTATGAGTGTGACAACAGAGCGGAGGTCTCAGGTGTGTCTTGTGCTCTGGTGTCAGTGAAAAATGTCACGGAGATGAATGGTGGGAAGAAAACCAGGAGGGAGGATATCTGTGACATTAGAGACAGTGTGAGAGAGTTTATGTCTTTAAGCATGGAAAGAGTGCGGTGATGACAGAGACCCTGTTAGAAAATCCTTCTTTAAAATTAGAAAGACAGTCACGGAAGGTGCGGTGACGACTTGGCACAGGCTGATGAACCCAAAGTCAAAGTGAAGATACATCCTGCTTCTGCTGAGTGTCCAGCGCAGCTTTACTGTTTTCATTCATCACAAACTGAATCTTTACACAAAACTTTGACAAGGTGGAACTCAAATTGTAAGATTGTGCTTCATGATCAGGAAAAAAAATCTTGCCTGTAACATATTTATCACTTTTTTCATTACAGCCGTCATTAGATATCCCTCTGCCAAAAAATGTAATCAACATCAAAAACTGTTTTTCTTGAGTCAACATTACCCCACTAAACTTATCACTTTCCACAGTTCTGCTGTGAATCCTTTATTTAACCCTATTCCTCTTTTTATTCTGTGTTTTTCTGAAAGTTGGCTTCTCTCCCTTATTAGCAGCTTTCCACTGCATTTTGCTGCTTCGCTCCATTTTTCTTGATTAACACCTGTCGTTTCTCCCGCCCATACTATCACCTCCCCTCCTGTGCGTGATGACAGCAGTCAGCAAGGTGAACAGCTGGTCACCCGCCAGGCTTAAAACAAACTGACAGAGCTTGTGTTGTTGAGGTGATGAAGATTCTTGATTTTAATCACCTTGTGTCGATTCTGTGAATCTCTGGACCATCGTTATACAGAAGGCTGTCAAGATTTACCAATTTTATACAAGCATACAACTTCATGTATTTCACATTGTGCTACTACCCAAGAAAACTGTGTAAGTCTGTTTGCCTGTTGGCAAAATTACACTTTAATAACATCCAACAAGAACAGGCTCCATGTGGGGCGGCCGCTTAAAAAACGACTCAAACTTCCAAGAATGTAATTCTGACACAGAGACTTGAGTCAGTATGATTAATATTAAACACAGCTTAGCAAGCAAAAAGAGCTTTTCACCTCTGGCTTCACCATGTTGACTTTGCAAAGAGAAGCGTTTCTCTTCCTATCATTCTGTCATGCAAAGAGATTTTCCCACCATTTAGTTTTATCCAAGCAGCTTAGAAATGTGAATAAATACCTATGAAAAATGCTTTAAATTATTTGTTGCAAAACACTGAAAGCATTTTAGACGAAAGCCACAATATCTAGCTTCTTCGTCTTCTAAATACAATCATTTTGTTGCTGTTTAACAACTATTCTGGTTCCTCTGTTTACAACAGTCACTACACCTCAGTTGTCTTCATCTTCCTCATTTCCTCTTCGGCTGCTTCCTTCAGGGATCGCCACGGTGAACCATCTGCTTTCATCTAACCTGCAGTCACTTCACCTGGGTCTTATTCACCAACTGTTCTTCCTCACAAACTTACTTACAAAAACTGTGACATTCACATAACTCTTTGTATCTTGGTTTTGTTCCCAAGTAAGAATAAATCCACTAAGCAAACTCTTATGAATATTTGTTTAAAGATTGAGTTACGCACAAATGTTTGAAGAAAGTCAGTGTTTGTGTTGTTTTTATGCTGTTTTGTTCATTAAAATACGATGATAAAATGACACTAATGTTTTTAAAATAACTTATTTTCATTGTTATTTGAGCATAAATGGCAATACGTTTTGCAGAATCAGTTCTAACATTACAATTTACCTTGAGGAGACATTAAACAATTTTTCATTCATTACATTAATCCTAGAAAAAGTCGCAGCCCAGACGAGGTGTAATTCGGTTGCTGGCCTTCCCAAAACCATCAATGTTATTGGCTGCGAGTGCATTAAAGCATCAGATTCATTCCCCCAGCCACCAGACTATCAGCCCATAAATGTTTAAGTCACCTGTGATTTCCAGATCCACCTGCTGAAAGTAGTCTTTAAAAATTAAATTGTACAAGAACAGTGTTTCTTTATTATAATTAGTTTGATTAGAAAATCAAGTTAATGCCCTGGAAGCCTGGTTAATAACAACCCTTACCAATCCTCAGACTCACCTGGAGGTCTTGTTTAATTTAGATGCACCACTTTCTTTAGAGACAGATGAAAGTTATTCCACAGTGTACATCTTCCCCCTTTGACCTACACCACAGGGATATGTATCCTGATGCGCTCAAAGGGGCAGTGCAGCCAAAAATGTGTTTTTTGAGCTGCAAACAACACCAAATTACTTAATTGTGATTAAAATCACATATACTGTTGATACAATTTGTATTTGTTTTTATTTATTTTAAAAAAGGGATTTTGTGGGTTAAAAAAACTGGCTCATAACACCCTCTACAGGGTGAAACCAGGCTATGTTTTTCATGACAAAGAAAGGTTTTCTATGTTACGAGAATTTTTTTTAAAAACCCACAGCCCCTCCCTCCCGATGCAAACAGATAAGTCCTCGCCTTGAAGGCACTGAAAACCATGCCCACCAATGCATATGAAGGGATGTGAACTTATATGGTGTAGATTTGCTAGTTTCAGACTTCTATTCTTTCACAGAGTTTCTGATWAAATTTTCCTGCAGTAAGATAAATTTGTGCTTTTGAGGGATGTAAAAGTAAAACCAGACTTTATTCTTTACCTGCGGATCCTCATCTAATGAGACGAGCAGCTTAAATCATAGCAGCAGCAACTTACAGTAGCATTTGCTGCAGCTGCCACAACCTGCCACGAGTCTCCACAGCTTTCCAGAGCTGGAGCTGCTGATAGGTCAGCGTAACAGCGCTAACAGCTCAGACAATACGGTTTAGGACCACCTTGTTAATCTGTAGCTGACGAGATTCAGGAGGGGACAGTTTTTCTCCCTTTGCATCTTACTAGTGAGCTGAGCTGCTGTCTGTCAATCATTTCTGCCTGTGTATCCTGACCCAGACAAACATTTTTGCAGTCTTTTTTGTTTTAAAAACTAGTTCATACAACTAATTTAAGAAGATTTGTAAGAATATATTAGTGAATGAGGCCCAATGAGAGTTTGACAATGGCTTTTTTAAAAAAAACAATTGTTGCTGAAAGAATTTTCAAAGCATCTCTGCCTCAGAAAACTAGGTCACTCTGGTTCAGCAGGATCTCCCCTTGTCTTTGTCACACAGACTGCCATTTGATCTCTGCCTGCCATCCATACCCCCTACTAGGGCAATGTCAAGCATATTCCAATAACAGAGTTGATACATGGCTTGTAGGCACTGCAGGCGGTGATGAACTTTGGTACTGTCACAATGGTGTTCATGAACAATACATCACAAGAGTCAGGGCTTTGGTTTCTTAAAGAAAAAAGGCTGAGTAGGGAGGGAGGAAACCTTCTGTTGCCATAAGGCAACTCCAACATATAGGGGTCAATAAAACCATAATATCAATTCAACCATGATAATTCTTGTCTATGAAAGTGTTGAAATATGAACCCACAAACCCCCTAATCCCTTCTTCATGTTACCACTTGTGTGGTTTTTTTGTCCCCTTTTAGTCCACATACTTTAAACCATTACCCACTTTCTCCTAATTGGTAAAACTAAGGTGCTACAACCCCGAGCAGCACTGTCTGACCTGACCACCTACACACCATGAAGTCATTAATCAAAGCAACAGCAAATCAGACTGACAGCACCTCCAAGAATCCAATTTGTGATGTGGGTATTTTCCAGTAAAGGTCAAGGAGTTTCAAAATGCAACATTTCTTCATGAAAACAAACACACACACACACCTCTGCTGTCTTCCAGATACACACATGTCCATGCTGCAAGAGACCTCTTCCGCTAAGTCAGAAATCCTGGCAGTCTGTTGTGTCTGGCACAATTCATAATTTACCAGTTAAAATTTGATTAGAAAAAGTCAAGGAAAGTGGAAACCCTGCTGTGTGTTTTCTCTGCTCTGAGAAACACACAAGCAATCGAATTATGCCAGAAGATATTTGTGAAGTAGTTATACTGATTGGTCCAGAAAGGAGTAATTCATTTGAATTATTCAAAAGATATTAAACTATTTTATAATGAAAATTGGAAAAACAGCAACTGTGCTCTGGCATATCTTAAAAGTGGGAGCCAATGCCTGTAAGGGCTGAGGTACAGAAAAAGAACCCTCTTAGTTGTTGTCAGCAAAGTAATTTATCAGAAAGTATGAAAATACCTCTTTTTTTACTCATTGTTTGTGAGGCATGTTGCAAAATAACATATTGCTAATGACAAATTGAAACTGTGACTCTAAAACATCTCTGGCTTGCTACTCCTTACCTTAACCTACAGAGGACATTATCAGTTTCTGCTTCACCATGTCTACTATTGGCTGAACCTGATGACCAAATATGGAGGTGAAGTCTGAACTAGAGTGCCTCTAGAGAGAAAGTGGTGCCACCGGAAGCTCAAAACACTTGCCAATCACATGGTCCATGTAGCCTCCAAAAGTGCTTGGCGGCCAATACAAAATAAT
>CM047989.1:17477792-17519081 GCA_026261665.1 Melanotaenia duboulayi | reverse complement strand
CTATCTTCTCCATCTTCCTTCAGCATTCACCTTCTACCCTTTTGCCCCAATTCTCTTCACTCTTCACCACTCTCCACTTGCTCCCACTAGATAACCACAAGAGAAAATAAACTGTGTCCATCCACATGTGAATTTGTGTGTGTGTGTGTGTGTGTGTGTCTGTTTTCTTCTACAGGCACATGCTTAAACATGAACGGTTTATACAGTAGAAGGAGCTACAGTTGACAGAGTAAAGCACCAGTTCCCAATAGTGAGTCGGGTCATCTGAAGAACAGAAGGTCACGAATTTGGATAGAATGACTGAATAAATCCATCCTTTTTTATGAATGGGCACACACACACACACACAGACGCATGCACATTGTACTTGCTCACATATTCTCACAAGAACTTAGTTAGTGTTATTGGATTTATAGATATTGAAATATATATAGTGGCACTTGGAAATTTGTCCTAGACCTGAAAGTATGACCTGAGAAATCCAAATATTTTTCAAGACAACCCAGTGTTATTGCACCAGAGCACAATTAAATGGGTTAAACAAATGGTAAATAGAAAGTACTTATAAGGCACTTTTATAGTCATGTTGACCACTCAAAGCACTTCACACTATTCACACACTCACTCATACAGCACTTCTGCTTTTATATACTGAGTCATTTTGCTGTAACACACATTTACACCCCGATAGACACATCGAGAGGCAACATGGGGTTCAGCGTCTTGCCCAAGGGCACTTCGGAATGTGGTCAGGCCAAAACTGGAATTGATCCACAGACTTTCAGGTTGGACAACTGCTCGTTCTCCTGAGCTACAGTCGCAGTGAATGGTTAAAGAATACTTTAACTCATCATTTGATTAATGATTTAATGAATGAATGGTTTGATTATGGTTTTAGATTACATATCAGTGATTGGTAAGAGGGTGTCAATGTACTGGGTTAATTTGAAGGTTAAATTAGAGCTAGGCCTTTTCAATCATATGGGTAACAATTAGGTGTGATTAGGTACAATGCTGTATATATACACATATATATATATATTTCTCATAACTAAGAAAATGAGTTGTTGATGCTCACCGGGCTGGCATTGTTCCCTTGTTCTGGAATAATAATGTTAGTACGTGTACGTGTTAAGCGGACCTTTCTGTAACGTGCCAGTGCCCAGCAACCTTGGAGAATGTTTTAAGGCCATTGATCGACTATTTAAGGAATCGTTTTTCTTACGCTAGATGCTTTAAAGAAGAAGTGGAACGTATGGTTGAACATGGGGAGTAATGGAAATCTCCACCATTCCCATCTTTGCCAGACCTCACACACAGATGCTGTCCTCTCTGATTTTTGACCCCCTGACAAATTACGTATTAATGTTTAATTTTTTTAGCTGAGCTCCTTTTATTTACTTTCAGGGATCCCTCTAAAACTTTGTGTGTGCGTGTAAATAATGACAAAAACACAGTTTTAAATGAGACACTTTTAACGTGGCTGTTTTTTTTTAACAGAGGAGTGAATAAACAGACTTCTTTGTGTTTACATAATTGAATTTGTAANCAGACATCTTTGTGTTTACATAATTGAATTTGTAACTCAAATATAGGATCATCTTCTTGAACGGCATCAAATTCTGCTGCTTAAGGTTAATGTTGTGCTGATGATGATGAGAAGGATGATGAGGATGAGGAGAAGGCATCTATGTGCAACCGCCCCTGCTTCCTCTTCAGCTTTGGAGGAAAGATTACACTCCCTAATGATTTCCACACTTAGACATGAGTCAATAACGCAAATTTCCAAACATACGTGCCTCTACCCATCAAAACAACAATTAAATCCAAGTATGCAGGAGCATTAACTAGTTACAGGATCAAGGAAGACTTTTATGCAGAGAGCAAAGATAGTGGAGGAAGATGTGGTCACCGCATCCACAAAGCTGGGTTTTCATTGTTCCAGACAACATGCTGATAATTTACACCTTAATAGGATGGCCAACCTTTGGGGGAAAACATGCTCCTCAAATAGTCTTCCTACACAAATTTTGCCTAAAGCCGAAGGGAATAGAGATGCAGAAGCTGAGCTTTTCACACAATTCAGTACTGCCCCCTCATGTATGTTAGTGGAACAGCCACTCCTGAAGCCATCTCTGCTCATTCAATCCTTCCACCTCTTCAGAGAAAACAAAGAGCGACATATGAAAGTTGTTTTAGGAAAAGATAAGAAAGCAAAAGGTCTTATTGTAAGTATTAATAGTAACAAGAATGATGTTATTTCAGATGAAAATGAAATATTTAAAGATGATATTTAACAACTCTTCCTGTTCTGTCAGCATATAATCGCTTTATCTGATTTGTGTTGAAGAAGGTTTCAGAATTTAAATGAATTTTCTGGACTTGCCAGAGACTCATAAAAATATCTGAACGAGGATTAAGTTAATTACTCTATTGTGTTCTGAGCTGATTTAGGACCAGAAACAAAGGGAAAAGCAGAATGGCGATGGGTGAAATGTTAATAAAGACGCCTCACGCCATGATGCTGTAAACTGTCAAGGGTGAGCAGATTTAAAGGGGCATACTGACACCTAAATGTCTAAAAACAGTGAAGTATTTTGGGGGGAAGAATGGAGCATGAAGGATTACTTGTGGCCTTTGAAACATCAGGTTACATTCTGTGGGCTTGTCAGGTCATTTATCTGAGCTGGATTGCTGACGTTGTTGAGGACAGCCAGATGCAAGGACGCCGACCCCAACCCCAGCAAGCTGCAGTAAACCTCGAGGAGCGATGACAAAAGGCCAGAACAGATATCATATGTTGAGGTTCACCTTAACATATGATGAACACTAAAATGTTTCAGCAAGGCAGACTTGGGAAACTGTGGAAGAATCAGTGCCTTTGTGCATGGTAACATCGTTTTCTCCGCGACATCTTTAAAATTTGATTTTTTCTTTTGGGTCTAGCTCTTCTGTACGGTCCACATGCTGAGGATACATGCATGTAATGAATTAATCTTTCTATGGGCTGTGAAAATAGCTGGAGATTAGACTGGACACCAACACAGCTATTCATCCAGAAATTACACAGTATTTATTTGCTTTAGAGGTAAAATGTCGTCATTTAAAAACATTCCTCTTGGCTTCGATTTTAAGACTCTTTCTTGCACCAACACTCCTGACAAGCCAACAGTGCACCGTCAGCCACACAAAACTTCTGCTGTGAGACCTTGTTGACATCCTAAATTGGAGATCTCACAGTCAAACGAAGCTGTTAATTAACAGGAATCTCACCTTTTTTAGAGCCGTGCAAATAAACCTGTAAATGGGCTGATAGTATCATCATTTTGGCTAAACTTTATTTAAACTTCCAGGACTTCAAGTAAGAAAAAAAAAATCTAAGACAAAATAATTTTTGCACCTATTTACTGTTACTTTACTAAACTCAATTAGTCCCCTAAATACGTACCTGTTGTACAGATTGGATCAAAGTTTATCACAGAAAACGTTCTGATGACTTTTTAAAAGCTTACAGTATCACCCTTTTGCTTAATTTCCTTTTTTTTCCCTTTTTTTTTTACACAGAGATACCACACTCTGTAAATAAATAAATTTGACATCAATACATAGCTGCAGGAGTTTAATTGAGTCCAAAGATAGCAGAAAATGTGTAATCTTGTGGGAGTTTTAAAGGTATTAGTGTGTAGCCATGCGCTGCTAACAGACTACGTGTGACATTTCTACATTAACTGTTACCCTAAATTATGAATTAGTCTTTTAAGTTAAAGTGGGGTTTTAGAGGTTAATAAAGAGTAATTAAATGTAGAATATTTTATTAGCATGTTGCTATTCTCATGCTAATGAAAAAATAAATTTAGGTTGGATGATTTTTTTGTGAGAATGCTGAAACTGCTGCGTTAAACGCAGGCAAAATCAGCTTATTCTTTTATTTGTGTACGTTAGAGTGAATGCACACTTCTATACACTTGTGCTCAAGGGCAGAGCAGCTGAGATTGTACAAGTGACAGACTACTTTCCAAACTGTTTTGCCTCACAAATTTTCATTTAGACAGGAATATGCTAAAGCCACCCCCATGTGTGCACACAACCCTCAGGTGGCAAGGTTTCAGTTTTCCCACCTCCTGCTCTTGGCTTCTGCTCCTGACAAAGTCACAACTTCAAAGTCAAAACAGAGAAGATGTGTTGAGAACACACTCACTCACACACACACACACACATGCATACATACACACACAAGCCCCACACAATGCAGGAGTCCCCCATTTTTCCACATTTCCTCTTCTGCCATCCAGTGGGGACTTTTGTGACGTATATTTGAAGCTGTGTGTAATTTCACCAACTCATTTCTAGACATATCCCACTTGGAGGTGAACTTTAACTTATTTTCCTGTTGTGGAATACTCCCTCAGAAATGGAGACTGTCTCCTTGAACAGGCTGGTTAAGATGTCTTCAGGATTTCTACTAAAATTTTGAAGGTCTATCAAATGACACTAAATTAAGTCGGACTATCATTTTGTTGCTAAATATGGTGGTTTTGTGGTTGCACTGAATACAGTAACGTTGCTGATTTCATTTTTTTTTTTTTTTTATTTCGCACTACTTTCGGGATCTTTATAGTAACTTTTGATAAGATTCTCTGTGAAATATGTAGATGAGGGCCTGATACCTTCCTAATTTTTAATGGTGCCTATTTGAGATTTTTCTAAGGTTGCGGTTCCCAACCTTTGGTCCCTCCTCCTCCAAGGGGGTCCCTGGAGAAGCACAGGGGATCCTCGAGGCTTTGACTGACCCAGACATGAGTTCAGGTGTATCTGTGTTTGTCATGCCCAAAATGAATAAGTGGGAGTCATCAAAACCTGTTATAAAACAATAGTTTAAAATATATATACTTAGTCAAAACTAAAAATAAAAGCTACTTAATAGGCCACTGCTTGTGCATCCAATCAATTTTCCTCCATGCACTGTGTGGTCTAGTGAGGTCAGTGAGTTGGTGGAGCTACAGTAGCAGAGTAGTAGGTTCATCAAGGTAACTTTGTTGTTTCCTGCTCCTTTTCNCAGAGTAGTAGGTTCATCATGGTAACTTTGTTGTTTCCTGCTCCTTTTCATTAATGAAACATGTTTGAGAAACATCACAGTGCAAAAGATTTGTCACTACTGAGAAAGAAAAAGTACTGCTATATGTTGATAGTTACGTTAAATTTGGTTTTGTAAGCTATTATAATAAAGCATAAAGCCAAGCTTATCTCAGCATGGGCCGAGTGAGTGGGCTGGTAAGGTCCCCAGCTTTTTGGTGGTTGCATGAAAAGGGACCTCATGGAAAATAAGTTGGGAAACACCGATCTAAGGGATGCATTCCACATTTTCTCATTTTTGTCTGCACTTCCATGTGCAATCAAAGCAGTCAAAATCAACAAGTTTACACAGTGACAGATAAATACACACCGAGGGACTAGCTTATCTGTAGACATGCAACACTCATATAACAAAGACACGCCATAAAGAATGACCTGTTGCCTGCAGAAACTAAGAAAGGGTTCCAGGTTTCTATTTTGGGCAATAGTTCTTGATAGATTAGTTATTATTATTTAGTAAATAAATAAATAAGTGTTGGCATGCTTACAGGCTGGTGTGAAAGTCTCAACCTGACCTTAACAAAAAATCCCTACATCGTTTCAGATTGTATTAAACACTGCAGCAAAACTCTTAATTAGAATTATAAAAGATCAGACTTGACACCAGTTTTATCATCCATCCAAGGTTTAAAACCTTGGTGATAAATTTGGGGACTGTTTGTAGCTCCCACTCCCCATTTTAAATCCAGGGGGATTGGTTCTTTTTCAAGCTGTTGTACCCCAACTATGCCATGGATTTAAAATAAAAATAGTGCAACATGTTTTTTTTACATACAACATATATATTGTATCATATAATTTTACATGCTATATGATATGCACTTTTTTATGGGCACACAAGGTACAAAACAAGAGCAATAAAAGAGCAGATGCTCAGCTGGCAAGTAAATGTACGCACAGCACGTTGGGATATTGTAAAAATATTATACAATATTTTGTTTCTACAGACATGTACAGTGATGTTTTTTAATTTCTTAAGATTTTACTTTATTTGTTACATTTACATTTATATATTCTACAAAAATATTTATAAAATATATGTCATCATATTTGTATGATTTATTTGTTTATAAGGTAAGGTTCAGTTAACATCGTATGCCTGTCGTTCCTCAGATACATTTCTAAATGCAGCACAAACCAAAGCTTGTGGTGCATACACACACACACACACACACACANGAATGCAGCACAAACCAAAGCTTGTGGTGTATACACACACACACACACACAGGGAGGTCAACCAGCCTGTTTTTCTGTGTGACAGTAAACCTTTAATGAGTAATAAAAGGAGGCTGACCTTGAGCGCCGTGTTATGCTCTCCTGCTCTGATCAGATCTGATAAAGTGCTGAAAGCAGCAGAAGGTGGAAACACAGAGAGGACATTTGAAACATAAGGAGAGAACGGGGTCCTGCTCTTTTATATGAAGATTCATTTATCTAAACTATAAGAAAGTGGAAACCACACCAAATAAACTACTGCTGTCTACATTTGTAATGATAAAAATAGTTTCTCCAGTTTAAAAAAATCTCAACTACTGATCACAAGTTTGCTTTAGAAAACAAGGTTTCCAGGATTAGATTTAGATTTCTTCATGGATTACCACAATATTTTTCACAGATGTTCAAACAACCCAAGGAGCTGCATTAAAAGAAGACTGGTTATCCTCAACCTTTACCTCTAGCACCATCATCTGGTCACAATCTAAATGTTGCTTTGATTTACGGCCAAACACGCAAGATTAATGACATTAAGGAGGAACTAAAGACTGCAGACTACAACCTGCTTCAGGTTAAACACACAGGTTTATTTAAACTGCTGCACATTCGTTTTTATCTCTTAATGTTTATCTTTTAGGTGTTTTGGATTAATTTTGTTGCATTTGTGCTTTTATTGCAGTTCTGTATTTTTTGAGGTGCATTTCATTTGTGTTGGTGAGGTGAAGACAAATTTTCCACCTTGGAGAACAATAAAGATTTATTCAAATTCTGTTTCAGAAAATAAACAAAACATATAAAACCAGGATACTGAATATACTGATGATACTGCTTTTTTGGTGCCGTGTGAATACGGAATTGTCAAAAATACCAACTGAATACTGAATAATAAAGACTCTGAATTCTTTCAGTTTTATCATTTTATTCATTGTCCAAATCTGTATCAGTAGACTCAGAGAAATAAAAGGTATTTCTTCCGTTTTAAACATTCTCTTAAACAAAAATATAACAATTATTTACAATCACTTGTAAAAAAATACATAAAAAGCATACAAGCAAAATCATGTTGTCTTTCTAAAAGACATAAGTTACAACAGCTATACGTGTGAGACGAAAGCAAACTTTAAGCCACGAGTTAATAACTTTGTACAGATTGTGCATCTCACTCACCACATTTAAGCTTATTGTTGTGCATTTCCGCTTTACGCCAGATGCTGTCTACACACACAAAAATAAACAACAACAAAAAAACACATTCACATCTCTCTTGTTGCATTTCAGGAAACGTGGCAACGAATGATGGAGGTCGGGGGTCATAATTAGCCTTTACTAGATTTACTAAAATCAGCACTCTTTCAGATGGAGGAGACGTTTCTCCCGTTTATTGTAAGCAGAAACACTGAAACGCTCAGACTGAGTGAAGGGAAGGAGACACAAAGAGGATTTAACACAAAGAGAAGTTCAGCTTTTAAGGAGAATAATAATACAACTGGTGTTTGGAGTGTGAGGAGTAAACTTAAATTTTGAAGGTAAACTTCTTGGTAAATAACCCCCCCCCCCCCAAAAAAAAACAAAAAAAAACAAAAACATTTCCAGGCAGATCAAACCAAACCTTTTAAAATAATCTGGGTTAACTACAGGAAGTAGCATATTTAACTTAAAAAAATTAATAAAAAACATTCAAGGCAGCATTAATACTGGTTTGTGGGTTTCAATATTATAAAAAATAATCATGCAATGGAAAAAAAGACAAAGATTCTTGTGTCAAGATTGTTTTCAGACAGTCTGAGGGGGGGGTCACAGTTGAGTGTGTCGATTCGCAAAATATTCTTAAGCAAAGGAGTGAAATCTATCAGACGAGTGCAGCGAGGAGATGTGTTGAAAGTTTAACATCTAACTGGGCTGACGGGGCTGAAAGAGAGGCGGTGGGGAGGGAAACGTAGCATTGTAGCAGGGCTTGTTCTCAAGCACACAGGAATATAATACATCAAAACACTNTTCGTTTCAAACACACAGGAATATAATACATCAAAACACTCAATTCAATCATACAGTCTGAGTTTGGATGAACTCTGCATCGAACCGGCGGCAGGAGACTAACAAGAAGTCCATCTCTGTGCAGGAAGAAAGCCATCAAAAAACTAAGGGAGGCTTTTATTGAAAGTGAACTACGTGCTGCATAGTTCATAGAAACTGAGACAAAATGGGAAGTAGAGAAGGAGAGAAAGTCTGGGTTAATTCCAACCTTACAAACATCTTTCCAAAACACACACACGCCACCACATCCCAAAACACAGCAGCAATTACACTCAATGATCAGAAATGGCAGCAACAACAGAGAGAAGGGGGAATAAGTCATAAAAAAAAAAGAACAAACAAAAATTCCTTTAAAGACTCCTGCCCAAAACGGAGCAGTCACAACTTTAAAAAAGTCTATTTAGTAGACCTTCATCTCTCATCTGTACATAATCACTTAACATTAATTTATGGCAAACAAAGAGCAAAATATATATGTATGATTCCATATATAACACATACCATGTATATATTAGCAGTGATAACTTCAAGTCATTGTGAGGCAAAACAAACCAAACGATGCAACACAAGACAAACAGCAGAAGAAGAAGGTCTGGTTCCAGCTACACCCCTGCCAGACTGCACATAAAACACAACTGGGGAAACATTTTCCATCTGAATGTACAAATTTGTTCCGATTTTGACACAAATAAACAATCTTCAAAGCCCGTCTTTTAAATATGCTACAAAACACACTGCCAACATGGGATGGAGCTGGGAGTTAAAGCTGACTTTTTGTGTTGCTGCACATTCTTTTAAATGAGAAACAAAAAAGAAACGAGACGAGAGAGGTAAACTGGGAGCGCAAGTTGATGGTGCATCTGCATATTCCTCCTGCAATTATAAACAAATTTACAACTAAAACTGGAACATTACACTTTCCAGCTTGTAATTCCATTGACAACTAGTTTAATAAACACTGTAAACAAAATATGTAAGCATTGGTGTAAACACTGTCTTTTTTTTTTTTTAATGCACACCAGCTAAGATTTCGGTGTGTGGGAGCGTATGTGCATGCACACTGTGTGACCCACGCAGTGCTAATATATTGTTTTATTACAGCTGCTGCAATTAAATAACCACACACATTTTACTCTACGGGAAGCAGCGAGGCATTTGTTCTTCAGCTCATTAAAAACAAGTCATAATACAGATTTTATTGAACATCCAGGAGGCGGGCAGCCGCTAAAGTACCTCACACGTCTGACTGAGCAAGCAATAAGAGAGGGAGGGAAGGGATGGAGGAAATGGCCTGAGAGATGCTGTTTTCTTCTGTCAAGCTAAGCATTAAACAGTAAGTGCTAAACAGATAGACGTGCTTTCTGTTGCTTTCAGGGGTTAATTTCTTTTTTCTCTCAATGAAGAGGCGCTGTAAAATATAGAGAACGGCTTATTGAGGCTCCTGAGAGGTTTCCTGACCTCCAATGCAGCTTTTTCTTTTCTTTTCTTTTTTGTGCATTTGCATGGGAACTGGTGTTACTAACCTAAATCTATCAGTGCCAGGGTTTGATATCAAACAAAACAGACCCTTTAGACAAAAAAAAAAGTTATTTTTCCCGTGGATCTTAGTCATTTACATTCATCTTATTTTAGGCTGAGAAAAAACTGCAAACTTTTTTAACTTAAAAAAAAAAAAGAAGAAAGAAAAAAACCCAACGCTCAAGTTTGTCTGCTCCTCCTTGTTCTCCTAAAAAAAAGAGTATTAGGGCCACATTAAGAAAAATATTTCTTCACAGACTTAGAGAATAAAGTCGTAATATTTTAAGTGGTCGTTTTAGAAGAAGAATGGTGCTAAAATGAGGGCAGTGGAGCATTTCGTGAAGTTTTACTTCAGCACAGGTTTCGCAAACCAGGAGATACTTAATCTTTTGCATCAGCACCACAATATCATTAGTATCAGGACTTCACAAGAAAATGAATCATTTCAGCACAAAGAACCAGGAGGGCTTGCTGCTTTAGTGGAGGGGAAATAGCTGAAACTGGTACCATTAAAACTTTATTCTCGTAGCATTATAACTTTTTCTTGTAAAATTACGACTTTATACTTGTGAAATTACTACTTTTTTTCTCGTAATGTTTTCTCATAAAAGTATGAATTTATTCTTGTAACATTACGACTTTATTCTCAAAGTCTGTGAAAAAATATTTTTCTTTATGTGGCCCTAATACTCCGACAGTTCCGACATGCACCTGAAAAAAGGGAAAAATATCACTACAAACAACACAGAAAAAAAAAAGTCACTGTACAACATTTTAAACATTAAAAGCAAAATGAAACTCTTTTTGAAAAGTAAGCTTGTAGCGCGTAATGGAGGTAAGTGGTGGTCTGCTTCCTGCGAGGCATCCTTATTGTCACTCTTTCCTTCTTATTTTTTTCCAAAAAGGCCGTCATCTGTGATACGATTCCATCACACCGCCTTTTCCTGCTTTGTTCAAGCGTTTTTTAAAGTATCTAAAATCTTTCTTCTTTGATGAAATATGTTCAAAAAGAGGTGAGGTTCACTAGACCCATGAGTCTGTGGGCGGAGCCTGGAGAATGTGCTCTGATGCGGGATGATGACAGGCTGCTAAGTTTAGTCCAAAGCCTGATCAACACCGGTTGGTCTGTGTGTGTGAGGACGTGGTTGTCGTTACACCGCTGATACTTGTTCGTCTGGAAAACAGAAGAGACAATGACGTTATCTCCTGATTTACTATCATACCAGATAGGGATAGTTAGGAAGGACTTTTGATAGAAAGCCAAAGAGATAAATACTGTCTGAAAAATAATATTTTCCAACTCCGTATAACAATAATCACTAATGGAATAATTACTAAAGATGCAAACTGGGCTCAAAGGAGGCAAAAACAGACTGAATGATTAACATGTTGGTAAACATGGTCATTTATGCCTTTGTTGCCAAAACAACAAAGGATGTTCAATGAGAGGCTTCTTCAGGTCTGCTGCAAAATAAGGAAGTTTCAGGAGATTTTTCCTCCAATAGCATCAGTCATTTACATCAGGAACCTATTTGGAACAGATTAGATTTAAAATTTGGTTATGAGGAAAAGAAATGGACAGATAAGATTTCTGGGGCTGGTCCTGATAGGGAGCCCTTTATTAGCTTTAAGTACTTGCGTGGGGTGACCCATTTACACTCCTAACACTGTAAAAATGTATACATCAAATGTTATATTTCTTTATGTGCGTGTGTGTGAATAAACTAAACTATCCTATAGACTGAGTGTAGAAACACAGTATTGCAGTCAGAATTAAGGGTTTGCCCAAAACACAGTGCTGTGTGTAAGTGATGCTATGACTCTGGACACTAAATGCATCTCCATATGAATCAGCCCATAGTGGGAACCTACCATCCTCACTGTCAGCCAGATCCGGTGGTGGGCGGCAGATGCTGGGAGGTCTGGAGTGGCCCTGCATGGAACCAGTTGTCCGGGCATCTTGGTGTTGCAGGTGAAGCCTCCGTGCCTCAGCCAGACTGCCAGCTGCTCCAGGGCTCTGCAGGAGCTTGCTTCTCTGCATGGCCACGCTGTAGTCTGGAGGTTTGAGGTGAGGAAGCCGGGGAACAACACCTCCTGGCCCACTCACTACTCCATCTGTGAGGCCAAGATCCCCCAAAGCCAGACCCTGGTAGCCTGGAGGGGTGGGAGGGGGAGCTCGGTAACGCTCATCCTTGGCGGGGGAGGTGATACAGTACACTGGATGGAGGTGCGGATGAAAAGAAAGGAAAAGATGGAGCAAAGAAAGAGGTGGCAAGGTGGGATGTGGGGGTTGGTTGTGAAGAGGGAAGAAACAAAAGAAAATAATGGAAAACTGAACTTAATGTGATGGTTCACTAACACAATACACAACTACAGTAGACATGCACCAACACGTCAAAAATTAAAAGAAAAACACACAACCAATGAGATGAATCGCTGTAGCGCAAACAGACAGAGCTAACCCTGCAACTAATATCTGTTACTGACGTCTGTTATTTTCCACATGAATTAATTAGGCTTTGCTTAAAGCTTATTGCACCTTTCAAACTAACAGCTCAAAACTCAGAAATGATCATTTAAACAAACTGGCCAAAAAACTTTCATACAATACAAGCAGAAAAAGACTGATCTCTATCTATAATATCTATTATAAAACACTGTTTCGGCAGAGAATGAACACTGTCCAAAAATACACAAAGACTTTGTCACAATCATGTAACTAAAGTTTAGTGTCTAATAGAAAGTTTTACATTATAGCTGATGAATATGTTCAGTAACTCCTGTCAGATGCAGTGCCAACACCAATAACAATGACAATTTTTGACACCTGTTTACTTGATCATTGAGGAAAACTAAGTCCTAAAGAGCTGCAATAACACTTAAAATAACATCAGNACTAGGTCAAAAAAAGCTGCAATAACACTTAAAATAACATCAGACTAAACTTTGGTGACTTCATGTGAGATGAATATAAAACATGGACAGCCACATTGATATTAAGTTAAATCTGATGTCTTAATAAGAAGCAAAGACACTTCTCATGGCAAAAAGACTCAAATTCTTTTAAGAACTTATCAGAAATGCAATAATAGAGTTTATCTAAACCACTAACTACCTACAGGGAGTCAAACTTGCAACCTGTCCCCTCACCTATTAGGCCTTTCTCTGTGCTTGACGTCACCGTTTTGTAGACAGGGTCAGTGCTTTGCCCTCCATCCTCGTTGGCTGGCGAGGAGGGGTGCTCCGAGGTGTTTCGCCGCTTTACCGTTCCATAATTTCCCTCATAGTTGTCTGACAGCGAGCTGGATGAAGCCCAGCTCTGCTGTAACTGACTGGACAGATCTGAACTGGAGTCTCTGGAGTGCTGCTTGACAGACTCCTGGCTGGCCCACGCCGGCCCAGCGGCCTCCACCTCCGCTATCGGCCGGGGGAGCTGTGTGTGCTTGAAGTGTGTGTAAGGCAGAGAGAGCGGGTGGCCGTGGATGCCGTGGTCCCAGGGCCGGCAGGAGGAGGTGGGGAGGCTTTGGAAAGAGTCGTGAGAGTTGGAAGAGCAGGATGTCCAGCTGCCACGACCGCTGTCGGCTACAGAGTCCAGGGAGGTGTGGTCTGGGGTCAGCTCCTCTGTTGAGGTGGATGAGGTGAAGGTGCAGCCTCGTGCTGCGTATCCTCGAGCCAACAATGAAGAACTACCAAAGATAAAAACAAATAATCTGATCAGGTCTGTACTTTAACAGGAATATTGAAGCTGCTCTTTCAAGTCAGCTGTAAAACTACTTGAATCGTCTAGAACCTGATTTTGTAAGATGAGCACAAATTTTCCATGACTTCATTTTGTTTTNGAAATAATGGGGGGATAATTGAAGTATAGACGTTTCAGAATATCATTTAAAACAATTATTAATCAGAGAATGGGTTGTACAACCAGGGGGTACAAATCAAGTTCTCAGATCCTGAATCAAAATCATTAAACCTTCTATATAGCAGGAGCCCTTCCTCTCTGATCAGGTCTGTACTGTACAAATTTTCCATGACTTCATTTTGTTTTTCATGCTAAACTAAATAAGCTAAACTGAATGACTAAGTTTTAAACATATCAAATAAATGTTGTATATCTGATATTATCAAAGTCTGTGTTAAAATCCAAAACCAGGTATGTATACTTGAAAGAGCATCTTCCAAAAGTAGGAAAACATCTGAAAGGCTAACTTTAAAGCAATGTTGACACTACAGACATCATATCTGCAACTCCACTGAACATCTATCGATACAACATCCTCAAACGAACCCGGGTCAGCACTGTGCTCATGTGCCATCCTGCAAAAACTGTATTCAAGACAACCAAACCCATTTAGAAATTTTGACAAAAATCTGCCAGATGCCAGACATGAAAAACAGGAGGAACTTTCCCAAGATACAAGGGCAGCAGTTATAGTTTTGAGACAAGAATAATAAACTTCCAGAGCAACTGTCAAAAAAAAAACAAAACAAAACAAACAAANTGAGCAACTGTCAAAAAAAACAAAACAAAACAAACAAAATATCTGTGCAGTTCAGAAGACCCTCACTCCACATCTCCTCAGGNTATCTGTGCAGTTTAGAAGACCCTCACTCCACATCTCCTCAGGGGGGCCTCAGCAGCAGGAGGCTCAGGGTAACTTCCCCCCATAGAGGTCTTTTTCTGTGTGACAGATGCTTAACTGAAGCTCCACTGACAGCTTAACGTTGTGACACACGTCCAGTTTGAAGTGTTTGGAGACAACTCCAGGTAGCAAGCTTCATAGGAAAAAAAATAAGTTTTTTACTGTGTTTAGGAACTTTAGTTCAACTCATTTTGTTTACGTGTCGTCTCGCAGATGAAAGCAGGATTCCTCAGCAGGTGACTGAAGCAGAACTTCATGAACTTATCTGACTTTGTCATGCAGAAAGAGAAGAATAGCATGCAAGGCTGTCAGCCATGTAGACCACCCAAACTCCAAAGTGAACGGTCCAAACCATGGATTGTGTGTCAGTAAAATGCACTTAAAACAAAGATTTGTTATAAAACTTGAAAATGTTGGGGTATACTTGTACCTTTAGATACATATATCTAATGCATGAAAACTAAATGACTGAAAGAACTGTGAAATACATAATTATATTCAACGTTGCAGAGATCGAGAACAGCCTGTTCTACATGATAGATGAAAGTGTCTGGATTAAAATTCAACTTAGAAAAACAGATTTTCTCCTTAACTTTGGTTCGATTCACTGGCACCGTTGTACAGGACAAACAGGCCAGTCAATGAAACTGAGCCATATTTCATAAAACAAGTTGGCATTATATAGGAAGGCTGTCAAGCTAATATAACATCAGACAGGGAGATATTTTAGTCCGGCCTTTATGAGACAGAATAGCCTGATCATGGTGGAACAATAAACAAACAGAAGACAATAAAAAGCCGTGTTGTTTACTCAGCCAGATTAAAACTCTGCCTGCGTGAAAACTGATAGCTTGTTCTCGAATAAAGGGAGGAGAGCGGAGGGCAGTAAATGTGGGATGCTAATAAAAAGCTGGAATTTTTTTACAACTTCCAGTTCTTGGAGTTTTAATAAGTAAAGGATGTAATTGGAAAGCAGCTGGGAGAGTGGCTAAAGCTAGCAGATGGTGCTGAGGAAGTTTAGGTTTGTAGTGGATGGAGGCAGCAGTCACAGCTGAGAGCTAGACACTTGCTGTCAAGTATCTGGGTCATGTCGAAGAGTGTTTTTGTGTTCCTAAACGACCTTTAGACGAGCTAAGCTGCTGTCAAATTTGTCCGCCGTGTCTTTAAGCGCTGCAACTCTGATAACAAGTAACTTATGAAGTGTGAGGGGAGCTGGCAGGGATGCAAAAAAATGTTTTTATGTAAGTTCAAAGAGGTGGATTTGTATTCTGAAGAAACTGAAGAAAAACATGTAATCCTGTCCAGTTTATTATGCCTTCAAAATAATAACACACATTTGTCCAGATTAGATGCAATGACCTACAATGAAGCGAATTACCTTGTGCTGGGCTGGCTGCAATCAGCATTTACGTGTGCATGTGATGCTCCTGCACTCTCAGCAACTGCAGTAACAGTAGTAGTAGGAGCAATAGTGGCAGTAGTAGTACAGGTCCTGTTGGATCGGTCGTCAGGCCCGGGGGCCGGAACTGAGTCGACCGAACAGATACTGGAGCGGGACGAGATCTCGCTGTGACTTGAGTCGGACAAGTTGTCTGCTTTACCGACCGGGAGGAGGGCACAACCTGGAGGAAGGAACATTTCATATTCTTAGATTTGAAGATGAAGAGACAAATTGAAAAAGGTTTAGCCAAACCCCGACAATGCTAGCATGAAGCTCTTCCCAAACCTGATCTTATTTTAGACAAACCTTGAGTCAAAGCCCTCTGAAGCCAGAATTATCCCCCTGCTAATTTCTCCTGAACTCACAATCATCGCAGCCCGTTAACACTTGTGCAGGTGAGTTTAAAAACTGAGACTGAGAAGTTATGGTCACTTTTCATGTGAAGTTAAACCAACTGAAAACTGTGTTAAAATGATTATGAAACATAATTTAAGTCACAATATAAACTTTATATAAAAAACAATTGCATAAAAACAGATCAGGAATAAACATGAGCATTGTTAAATTCTGAATGCATGAGGAAACTTTAACTTTGTAAACTCTGTAAAAGTGCTTTTATAATTCTGGTCCAGAAACAAGTATTTTGTGACAACAAATTAAGTTAATTTAGTGATCAGATGATGAATGAGTCCTGCTTTTACTGACACACCTCCCAACACTTACACACAAGGAATGTTAAAGGAACTGAACAGAACACAATGAAATGCTTTTCCATCTGTTGTTTCTTACTTAGATTTCTTCTCTAATCATTTCAATAAATATTCTATGTAAAAGCTCTTGGTTGTTACTATTTTATATGAGCCACCACCTGATGTGAGACATACTGTGCAAGAAGTGTGGGGTACAGTTTGGGAGAAATATAAGCTAAATTCAGTTATTATTGGTGCTTCTGTTCACCTTTATGCCAAAGGGTAATTATTAAGAAACAACTACTTAAAATCAAATGAAAATATTTAAAAGAATGTGTATGGACATAACGTAAGTGCAGAAAATCTGAGTTCATAAATATACAAGATTTACCAACTCAATTTAAATCCAAATAACCATTGGCATGATATCCAATTTCCAATGTATTTTTTTCTTTTTTCTTTTACCAAAATGGCTAAGAATTAAGTTAAAGTTTAGTATATCTGTCTGGGATTCTTAATCAATTCAGGATGAGAAAAGGGGAGGATCAGGTCAATGCTCATCTCACATCAGGCAGTAAATCCCATCAACTTTCTGTTAACTCCTGTGCTTCATGCATCACATACTTTGAGGCTCAAAAAATGAAATGTCAGGACTTTAAGATACTACAGTACATCTTGAGATTAATCTCAGCAAACATCAGAAGGGTCTCTCTTTGTTCTGATCCCTGATTTTAGTGTTTCAGACTGTCTTCCGCCTGGTGTGTCTGTCTCTGCACAGCCAGAGGAAGGGGTTGGGGCTGACTGATCTCCTGGCTCTCTGCTCTGCCTGTCCTTGTGTCTCAGCCTGAGGTGAGGAGGGTTCAGTCTCTTCTGTTCCCTCCCTAACAGTCAGATGTGACCTTTCCCTGGACTGACTCCTTTCCCTGAGTATCCTGAAAGGGGACATCAGCCTCGTCCTGGTGGGCGACACCAGGGTTTTAGGTTTCATGAGTCCCATCCCTGATGGACTGGGAAAATAACCAGTGTGGACCATGGGATGTCCTCTATGTATCCCCATGCATACATCAGCAGGGCTTTGTGCTCTTGTCCCTGCTTCTGTCTGAGCCCCATGTTGACTCTGCAGCCTGCATCTTCCCCTCCGTCGCTCTGATGAACACAAGCCTCTCTGAGCTGCCTCTGTCTCCTCCTGCATCATCTCCTCAGCTCTCTCCTCCCGCTCTGTCTCTCTTTCCCTACGGCTCTCTCGGCTGTGCTGCCTGGTCATCAGTAGGATCTTTTTGTGGAGGACAGCCCCACCTATGCCATAGCTGCGCAGGCTGATGGTGCCAGTCTTGGTGCTGGCATCGCTGGTCAGTGATGACGAGGATCCTGATAAGTTCATCTGGCTGGAATTCTGGGGCTTTGCCAAGCCCCCTACTGAAAGAGGAAACAAAAGTTAAAACATAAAGATAAAAAAAAATAATACATCAACTCTTCACCCAACAGGAAAAATAAATAAATATGTTGCTGACCTTTGCGTGGGGAGCCTTGTGGTGAAACTGTAGGGCTGGAGTGAAGGGATGAGATGGTGGAAATGGTGTCATCAGATGGTTTCTTGGTACTCCACTCGTCTGAAGAGCTCACTGGAGGTTTCTTCACCACCTGGGGAGAGTTGGAGTCTGCCACAAAGTAAAATAAGGAATTAAAAAATAAAGGTAATAAACCTGTCCGATTAAGACACATTAACCTCGCCAAGTTTTTAAGTCAATGTGTGAAAGCAAAAACAGCAAAAGGAAGCAATGATGATGGAGTTCAGGTCAGGAGTACTCACTAAGTGTGCCTATGTCCTTGGCTGTGCTCTTCTTCCGTAGAGGGTTCAGTGGGACCTGGACCTGGAGTACTTGTGACACCCGGTTTTGTGCTTTCCCTGTGGGCAGAGCCGACCGCAGAGACACCGGAGACATGTCTGACTTTGTGGATCGTCTCTCATTCAAGTTCTTACTCACTGAAAATACAGAGACAAATGAAATGATACACTGCAGCCTTGCTCACAAACTCTACTGTCAAAATTTGTGAACTGAACCAGACAGAAATACTAAATTAGATCTATCTTAAAGTAACCAAAAGCAAGATTATTACAACCAGTGGGGATCTGTTTATCATGCAGATATTCTGCTTTCTGCTGAACAACGGTGCATTTTACAAAGAGACAGTGCGGTTAATGTGATGATGAAATAATTTAACAAACAGGATATCTAAACTTTGGAGAAATCATGATCAACATGTGCATGATTTGTTTTAACCACCCTTTCTGTGAGGGGATTGCAGGACTCTTACAAAACCACTAGGGGGCGACGCAGGATAACAATACCAATAATTAGTTTTCAACAAAGAAATGTCCTTTTAACTTAAATAAAATATTGTGTTATTACTATAAAATTTCCTGCTTCAATTATCCATCAGATTAGTTTTTAATGATACCAAACATGCCTTGAATTTTCAGTTCCTTTGCAATATGTGAAAACTTGAGCTCAAATGAAGAAACTCAGTCAGTGAAACAGTCTCAGATTCTGTTACTCACAGGTGTTGTAAGAGGGCTCGCACTGCAGAGACATGATCTGGTGTTTCTCCTCATCTGTTTCCACTGTGAGGTTAGAGAGGTATTGCTTCACCTTTCTGGCCATCTGAGCGTCTTCATACAGCTTCTTAGCGTTGAGGAGAGAGCTGCGACGCACTCGCTTCTTGTGGGCTCCGCCCTGCACGTCCAGCATATTGGAGTTGGTGCTGCCTTGACTCAAAGACCTGATGAGCAGGAGAAGGAGGATGGAGAGGGAGAGAAAGAGAACAAAGAGAGGTGTGCAAAAGAAAGAGGAAAGGGTTGCGGAGCGCGGAGGTAGAAGAGGAAGAAGAGAAACGCACATAAACATATAAAGACAGAAGACAAGATTGAGAGAAGAAGAGAATAAAAATCAATCACCACAATCATGTAAAACAGGAAGGCCTACTTAAAAAAATAAATACAACTTCAAATTCAACTCTAAAATTTGTACATCTGTCTTTGCTTTGGAGCATAGCATTTAAAAACAGATCCATGCAACCGGGAGGGAGGCAGCACTCCCCGATGTGCCATGCTATCACAGTACGAGCAGCAGAACATTCTGTCAGATGGAGGCAAAAAGGGTTAGGAAACAAAAGACGCAAAATATTCAACACGGGGAATATTATGCTGGGATGCAGTTGTGAACAAACACCAAACCTGAGTCAAATAGTATCTGCAAAAAGGCTTTGACCTCACAGGCTTTTAGCTGAAGTTTTCAGTCATGTTACATGATTTTCAGCAGCAGATTGAGTTTTCCAAATCAACATTGAACTGTAGCTTTTCTAAGAACTAAAACATTTTGAGTGCAATATTTCTGGGCAATGTATTGGTAGAGACACAATTGAACAATCCCAACTCTTTTAGTATGAAACTAACTAAAATGAAGAATTTTTGTGTCTTCTTAACCTTAGAGTAAGTAGCACAGACCATCTTCATCTGTAATTCATGTCTCAAAACGTGATGCAGTGCTTCACCGTGTGTGTAGAGTGGTCATTGCATCATATGAGTGACCTACTGAATACATGAGTGTTTGGCATGTTCAGAGTGAGCAGATCAACTGTGCCTCTTTCCCAAAAGCGAGTGAATTCACTTTCAAGAGGACAATAAAAGGTGTCAATGTGGGGAGCAACTCATTGATGTTTCAGCTACAAGTGTGGTCTGTTTCATCAATCAGTGGACTGCTAAATGGTCTATTCCAAATTCCTTTCCTTGCCCTTATACTTCTGATTTCCCTTCTCAGTGGCAAGATAGGTCAGCTTTCCTTTTGGAGATCAGCTAGTTGTGGGCATCCAGCAACACAAATGGCCTCCAATGAGCCAGGTGAGGGGTGTGATTACTAATACTCCCTGATCTTCAAAAGCAAAGGACAAGCACCTTACACCTGAAAAATGGAAAGATAGGGTCAAGAAGAAGGAACAAGGGTGGGAATTGGGACTGGGTGATAGTATCTACTCAGATTGTTTGGAAACTTGGCTGAAACAGCACAGATAAAAAAAAAAAGATTTAAACTGAGCTGCATACAAAGTGTAATAAAAAAGGCTCCATTGTCTATTCATTAACATTTTTTTCAGTGGCAGGTAAAAAGCTTTAAAGCTTTTGTTTCTAAGCTTAAGAATGAACTTTTATCCTCAAGTGTTGAGCCAACATGGGCGAGAAGCTCTGAAAATGTATAATTTAACCATCTGGTAAATGAGTCGGCTCACCCTGCTTATGAAAATCATGATGCAGTATGAAAAGTTCCAAGTGAGGAAGATAGTTTTTTATTCATTTAGCGTATTTCTATATTTAAGTTAGTCTAACTTCTTCACAAAATGTTAGGCCTCCACATGTTGCCACTTTTGGACTGTCTTTTGTTCTTTGTTCATGGAGATAAATTAATTACATAAAATCTGAACCTGATCTTTTAATATAATTGTGCAATAAAAAAGTTTCATTTTAAGCTACTATATGACTCAAACATCCAATCTTAAGAACACAGCAGACAATAATGGGTCAATAATGGACTTCAGTGTGGCTCATGTAAATGGGCACTGCAAATGGAAGGGTTAATCACACAAAAGCACAGGCGGACACACACATATGCTCAGATACATTAAGGGAGGGAGACATGCAGAGTTTATGGCAGTGGGGATGCAGGGTTGAATGGAAGTTCTGCCGGTCCAAACTAAAATGGGGTGAAACGAGTACTCAGGACAAACTTACCCTAAACTCTTCCACCTCTTCTTCCTGCAAGCAAGAGGCGTGAAGATTGAAGCGTGACTTAGAGACAAGTTCAAGGATAGGGGGGAGGAGGAGACAAGACTATGTAAAGTTCATGCCACCACAAACAAACAGGAAATGACTGGAGATGAGAGGACACCAGACATGGGACATCTCCCCATATCAACCTAAACAGTGTGTGTTATGGCCTGGAGTGTGACGGACTTTCTAAATAAACATTTAAGGTGTGTGATGTGGTGTAAAAGCAGCACTTTTAGGTCAAGACTTTAGGAGGGAGTATCCACTGTGATGTTTGTATAAAGGGAGTGTCTGCAGGGGGCAGTCATGCACTGCAGCAGTGACAGACTGTGATAAACACACACAAAACTGAATGATACCAACTACACACCGCGGCTGGCATCAATTCCAATTCCAGCTTCATTCAATCCATGCCTTGTGTTCTCGGGAAGTTACATTCCAGCAGAGAAATGCAATCCAAACACCGGGAGTCATGAACTGGACAGGAAGCAAACGGGAATTGATTGGACCAAACCATGAGTGTGCGCCTGATCCCACTGAAGGATCCAGGTTGGCTGGTGGAGGTATGATAGCTGTGGTTCCCTTTTTGCCAACATTTGTAGCCTTCTGATGTAAAGTTTGTTGAAACCTAAAATCTTCCTTGCTACCTTACTAGTTTTGCTGCAGTCTGACGAACGGGGAAACAGGAAGAGACACTTCCAAAGACATACAAGCTTGGAGGAAGTTGATGCACCCCCACGATTTTACCTACTGTTGACTGTAGGTTAGTAGGAGATGGTCATACTATGCAAACTAACTGGTGTCTGTTTCTGTTGCATAATAAGCACTTTTCCTTGTAATATTTGTTAAAGTGGCTCCAGAAGCTGCAGAAAGAACGATTAGTGCATAGTTAGGAGTAAATATAAACCAACCTCTGTCTGAACATGAGGGCAGGGTCCATGTTGGCCGAGGTCATCCGTACAACGTGTCTGATCTCCTTGGCGATCATCCTTAGCTTCTCAAAGTTTACAAGGCCGTCGACGTTGGAGTCGTTGCCTGAAAGGACCGAAACACACACCAAACAAAATGACAGAAAGCACAACAATTAGGCATGCAGTGAGCTGTCAACACTATAAATTATGAATATTCTGGGGCACTTGGAACAGAATTCTTTAAAGTGAAAATATTTATTGTTTCTTTCTTGTCATTTATGCAGTAGATCAAAGCCTTTCTTTTATATTTTCTCTCACGTATCTTTGCAACTTGCACAATAGGGGAAGCTTTCTGTTTCAGCTATCACTATTTCTATTAAACAGCAAGGCTTTAAGGAGAAGTCTGATAGGGTTGTTTTGACTTGAGTCTTGTATGTTAACACAGCAGGATGAGGAAGCCTTAAGCAGAAGTCTCCTGAGAGAGCTTCAGTATGACGTTCCGCTCAAAACAAAGGAAGTAGGTGACATTAAAAAGAACAGAATTACCAAACAGTAATAGCGTTAAAAGCTTCAAGATGCGAGAAGTTAGTTAAAAAACGTCTGACTTCTCCAAAAAGTCTTCTACCTTCATGTAAGAAGGTGAGGTCCTTCTTGATCACTGGGAACAGCGGGATGATGGGTGGCTGCATGCTTTGGCTGTTGAGCACGTTGCGATACTTGGCCATGTTCCTGGATGGGTCGAAGACGTCCTGCAGGTCCCCAAACAGCTTCTCATACTTGCTGGGCAATTTCTCCCACGAGCTCCGCAGTCGAGCCACCGGTGCCAAATTGAGTCCGCTGTGCGAGAGACGAAGGAGGTGCAAGGAGGGCGGAGAGGAAGGGGAGTGCAGAGACAGAGATAAATGGGTTATGGTGAGAACACAAGAGGACAAAAAAATGAGGGAGCAGTGAGGGGAAACAAGGGTAGAGAAGAAAGGTTTTCATTTCAGTATGCATTTTGCTCCTAGCTTTAAAAGCCATAAGCCACTTTTTTTTTTTTTATTTGTCTGTAACAGTTAACTGAGCGGGTTAAACAGTGTAAAACCTAGCGCGGGTGGTTTGGTTGTCTTTTTAATTCACACACACAGCAGCAGCCGTGCCCCTGTCACCTGGCAGGTTATGCATCAGAGAGCCATATGTGTGACGAAATCCTGCTGTGAGAAGGAGTGTAAAGAGACGTGGAGGTCAGACACTTGTGCTCTGAAGTGCCTTTTACAGCAGCGAACAAAGGATCACCACACTGCTGAACTACAAGTGAGCTCAAGTGCTGTCCAACAAAACAAGCTTTTGACTTGCTTACTTTAATCCTTAGCACACAAAAAACTAAAACCAAAATAAAATGTGTAGCAAAAACTAGAAGCAGATTATTTGCAAACCACCAAAGTGCAGGCCCTCATCAACATGGCTGCAGAGAACAACAGTTTTGAGCTAACATTTACCAATTAGATATAATTTATTATTCTAAATAACAACACTGAGTAAAGAGAGCTGAATAAATCTGATTAAGCAGATAATTCAAACACCATAGTGTTGAACTAATGGTCATTTTGATGTTAATCTATTTGATCAGATGCAAAGGTGAAAAGATTATAGTATACATTTCATGTATTATAGCATTTATCAGCTACTGGTTGCTGTGCTTGTCAAACCCATAAGCAAAACATCATATCAGTTGTGTACATCACATTTACAGCGTTACTTAGCTCAGTTTAACATCTGCTTGTATTGCCAGCATGTCATTTTTATGATGGTAGGAAAGGGAACACTTAAAAAGAAACTACAACTAAAGGTATATTGGACTTTCAACCTAGGTATGCTACAGAGAGCCTGAGGTGCTGTTTTTTTAAATGATTACACTATAGACTGGGATTTTGTCACATGAAGCAGCATGGATTTAGGATTACTGTGGGAGCTGACAGACACAGTGAATGAAGGCAAGGTCGCAGTGCAATAACAATGTTACTGCAGGAGCTAATTTAGTTGATTTTTCTCATATGGTCTCCATTTCTCCTGTAAACACGTCATCCAGACTTATCCTCATTTAACATGGCAAATCTGTTTTTACTCATTTTTTATAGCCCTTTGTGAAATTAGACTTTAACTGTGTTAATTAATTTAAGGTTTATTTCTGTTTTGCAAAAGTGCTCTGAACACTGTTGAGGGAACGGTGTTATAAATGTGCTTTTACCCGTATCAATCTGATTATCTGATTCTAGTCTTTATTCTTTACGTGGAGTTATTTTATAGTGTGAGGGTTAAGCATTAAGTTAATATCATAATTTTGTTTTTTTGACATGTTTGTTCATTTTTTAAAATGATTAGATTACAATCTATTAGAGTCAGCTGCAGAATCTGAAGGTCTACTTCTAGATTTGATTTCACCAAAGACTGAGAAGACTGCTGGATAAAAATAGTATAATCTGTTTAAAAAGAAAATGGGGATTTCTTTTTTTAAGCAGATTTATTGGAAACAAAAGAGAAGATATTTATAGATTATGAAGCTGAAAAAGTGGACAACAGCCTCTAGGCTTCATGGTGCCTAAAAACAGCAATCAGAACTGCCCTAAGGTGGCTCCTGGATATTTTCCAATCATCCAACATTGCAAACTGTCAATATAGTTTGTAACATACTGTAAGTATTTTTCATTGTGTGGCTTTTTTATTTCATTTTTATTTTCCTTAATATTCTTGTTTTTTAAGGCTTTGAATGAAATAATTTCATATCTGATGATAAATATAGTAAGAACAAATCTTACATACTCAAAATGCTTATATAAAGGATGGTGCATTCAAGTGCAGTCTTTCTCCCCAAGTTCATCCTTTATACAAGGCACAGAAAGACTCATCTCCTCTTGTGGGTTATAGCCCCAATAACAAAGGGACAATAGTCTCTGCATCTCAAACACTCATCTAGAGCCAAACCACAAAGATCAGAGGGTTAAACAATAAATATAACTGTTGTGATTGCTTATTCTTTTTTTTTTTAAGCCGGGGCGTTGCAGAAGCAGACACTGTGGTCTCGGAGAATCAGAGCTGAATACATGAACAAGTACAGAGAAGAGGGGAAGGACTGAGGTCGATCTCCTGAGGATGAGGAGAGGCGGATCAGCTGCCAAAGTTTATTTGGCCCAAATGCTGTCAGAGGACATGAAGCAGCATAAGAATCTTCTCTTTGAACCCACCACAACACTACTGCTGAGGCAGGCATTAGAAAAATAACCAAACAATGTGTTAACATTGTTAAAATAAGATGCAGTTTCTGCACTGAATTCACCTGATAATAGCAAACATGGAGTTGAAGTTCTTGCACTCTCTGCATTGCAGGGCAATCTTGATGAAGTGCTTGATGGTCTTCATCCTTTTTAGGGTGTTGGGCTCCTTCAAGATCTCTGTGGCGACCCAGAAGGTCTCCTGGTTTATCACCTCCTCAAATTGTTTAAGATTTCCACTTCCAGCAGAGGAGTGTAGTTTAAACAAGTCATCAACATACCTGACAGCCAAAACAGAGACATCAAAATAATTATACAAAACAGCAGAAAAACTGCATTATCAAAGATTACCCTTCTTCTTGGACTTTGCTTCCTGGTATTTTAATGCTTCTTATAAATTACACTATTCAGAAAAAGTTTTAAGAATCATAGGAATAAGTTTATTCCAATCATAAACCACGTACTCTGTGGACTCTATGTTCCTGAAGAGTTCAAAGTCTCTCATGGAGAGCTGAGCTGCGACCTCCATGGTGCTGAGCTGCAGCAGAGAGATCTGACTCTCTCTAAGGAGGTCCTGAGCGTCTTCATCTGAACATAACGTCTCAGTCTCCATGTTGTTTTTCAGGTAGTACCTTGATGGAAAGAAGACGAGAAGAGGCAAATTAATGAATTATTTATGAAAGGCACTGTGCTGTTGTTAAGTTGACAAAACTCCTACATTTCCAGATGACTACAGAAAATCTCCCAATAATAAAAAACAGGGTTGCTATTGAGCCTTTAAAAACCAGAGTACAGAATACAAAATCTCTTCTAGCTTGAAAGCGAAATTTTCCCCATATATCTTTTAGAAAAGCAGGTACTACATCTGCAGCATCCTCAAATACTTTAAGACACGCTGCTGCAGCAGACAAGTGGGCGGACATGATTCTGTCTTTTTCAGCCTCCTTTAATCTTTTGCACATATATTTAAAAAAAAAAAACACCCCCTGATGATCCTCTCATTCACATTCCACTTTAAATGCACACATTCTGTCTCTAGACAAGATTAGTTTTGCAAAAAGGGAAAACACTCAAATGGTATTAAGAGATAATAGTAATGCCTTACAATGAAATGAAGAAGAAGAGAGACAGAGCTTGCAGAAAAAATAGGGGCAAGAAAGACAACTGATGTCTGAGAAAGAGCCACTGATCTCCCAAAGTTGTAAAAGAGCCTTTAGCAGCAGGCCATAAATTTTACATTGTTACGTGCTGCTATGTTATTAATCTATGCCTCCAACTTCCTGTCTAATTGAGCTTTAATACGGTCATCCTTGAATGGAGTACTTCAGAGCATTATAGGCTGAAAGTGAGAAAACCTCAGGAGTAAAGTTTTGGCAAATAAATGTTACGTTAAATTGCACAATTATCTGCCAAAGTGCTGGACAGAAGAGCAACAATAGGCTACGATGAGATCAGAAAAACATGTTTCACGTGAGGAAAACAGTGAAAAAATGTTTATATATTCAGGTTTGTGATTCTAATACAAGAGAAAGCAAGTGACAAAAGAGGAATAAAATAATGAAAATCCAATCAGAAGAAGAAAAAAGACAAGCGGTGACAAGAGAAGGAGAGTTCATATGAAAATAGAATGTGACAAGATAGAATAGACATAAATAAGAGAAGTGAGGAAAGCAGACAGGGTGAGAGGAGTCTAAATTAATAATAAACAAAGTGGTGATAAACAGATCTAGGCTAACACATCCGAACCAAGCCACTGTAAATAGCCATTGGCAGTGTGTATATGTGTGTGTGTGGGTGAGACAAGCTTAGGATCCCATTGCTGCATCTATATGTATTTTGGCAGTAAACGTGGTTTGCTGTTGGCTCGGCCTGCCTCCTCCCAGACCTTCTGTCAATCACCCGCAGCAGAGTCAGAGATGGAGGAGGATAGAGACAGAGAGGCAGAAATACATTTCCAAACTACCTCTGATAAACAAAACCTTTGCTGAGCACATCATATATGCAAATCCTGATGACAGTACAGTGTGTATAAGCATTTATGTAAAAAACATGCTGCCCAACTACCACTAAAAGAATGATGGATTGTGTCTGTAAATGTAAAAGAACAGGATCCGCATAGCTTTTTAGACTCTCACAGGAAAAATTTAAAGGCATTTGAGGTCAGTTTGCGAATGTATTTAAATGTGCTCAGATGTGCAAAGATGGTATTTAAATATCTGGTTATACATGACTATGTACATCTCATTATATCTATATCTTTGTGTAGACTTGTGTGACTGTACGTATAAATAATTCCAGGCATGCCATGCTGTCTGGAGAGGCCTCCGCCCGGACAGAAGATGAAAAATTCATGCTAGCCTAGTTGGGAGGGGACAGATGAGGGACCAAAGGAGATGAGGAGAAAGGGAGAAAACTGTGAAAAAATGATGGAGGAGTCATTTTAAGGCTGGCTCTGGGGTTGCAGTCCAATTTCTATGTCCTACTAACGATTAAGGAATGTGTCAAGCATTAAGATGAACTCAGATTTTGTTTTTCTGTTAGCAAAAGAAGAAAACAAAACAAAAATCACAGCCTCAAAGGCAAAGAGTCCACCAAAAGGTTATTCATTTTATTTTTCAACAATATAAACACATAGTGTTTTAGAGCCCTCGACACTCTGGGACCTTTTTAAAATATCCTGAAGGAATCACCCCGGACAAGCAGTGGCTTCATCTACTGATTTCTGAACTGCCATTTTGATGTTTTTAGTTCATTTTTTGGTGGCTATCTTAAGTTTTTTGGGGCAAAAGTGACAGTATTTGGACGTCGGCATGAAGTGGGATAGTGATACTGTGGCCAAAAAATATGCTGACTGCATTTAGAAATATAGTTTGTTCAATATAAACACAGCACACTAAGAAGATGGAGTGAATCTATCTAAGATTTTCATAATGACATATTTAAAGAGTTTTTTAACATTTTTGGGTGGAATATATTAAAGCCTTCACTTTTGTGAATGAGTAACTACATCTATACAGCCTATAACATCAGTGCAATTTTCTAATCCCCCGAGTTGGGTCGGTGCTCCTGACTTCTGTTCTTCAGCAGAGGGACTTCTGCTGTTTTTCATTCAAGCTGTGCAGCCAAGCAATTTTAAGTGAATGAAATGAGTCATACTGAATCCTGAGGAACAGGACTTCTTCCTCCAGAAGAATTTAATCTATAATAAAAATATACTCAACATGATCTGCTTTCTAATAGAGCTGACTGCTAGCAGATGATGTAAAGTTTGGAGTCGTTGTGTAAAAGGTATCTTGACGTTTTTTGTTCAGAACTGTAAAACTATACTTGAACAAAACGCTGAGGGCTGTGTAAACTTTTATCATTTATTGTGTTCAGTTGCTTTCTGTCTAAGATTCCCCACTGCAGCTCGGATTTAAGAGCAAATCCGTGTCGTTTTCCTTTGACCATGAAATCTTGTTGCTTCCTGCTTATCAAAGTATCCTTTTTTTGGACTTAAGTTTACAAATGTTGAGACAGTCTAAAATCTGGCACCACTGGTCTCACCCACCTGACTACATTACAAACTGAAAAACTACTGGATTTTTCTCAAAATGCAATATCGAACACCACTGTGATATCTCTGCTGCTTACCTGCCGTTTAGCTGAATTCTATCAGCCAGTTTGGAGAGCTGGTCAGGCAGGCGGCGCTGTTTTATTACACCTTCCGGGCTGACCGATACCTCACATAGGGAGTAGGTTTCGGATGGTGCAATGAGGCCAAACTCATTGACAGTGTGGGTGACAACATCCTTGGCAGTAGTGTCCTTGCTGATGATGATGTAGCAGCTTTGCTGGTCTGCTTTGAACACCCGGATAACCTGGTCCGGGATGTCTGAGAGTGAAAAAGAGATTATGGACTGTCATCGTAAATTAACCAAATTTAAGGAAGTCAGTAACACGGAGACGGCAATCTTTAATCAGGTTTCTGTGATTTTTTAAAATATTTTTTTATATTTTATTCTGAACATGAATTGAAAATGACATCATTAAAAAAAAGTGGGCTGTGGCAGGTTATAAAGTTGTGACCGCCATATTTAATTTCTATTATTTGATCAGTAAAAGACGATGGCTTGTCAGAGAAGATTTGCTGTGGTGATTAACTCGCCTGCCAAGCGTCTCTACTGTGACATGAAATAGGCAAAGGATGACTTAATGCTACACAGAGTTAAAAACAACAATTCACTTCAGCCAACACTTAGCATTTGCCAATGACATTAAAATAAATTATCAGTGTTCAATCGCTGAAAACACTTTCCAGACTACAGTGTAGCACTGGTTGTTTGACGAGCGTGTGTGTTGATTCTACACATGGATATCAATGTTCCCATCTGTTAACTGCAGCATCTTTATAACATCTTTTTGTTTAATTTATTTATTATTATTTTTTTTATTGCATTTCTTTAATCAATTACTGCAACAGCAGTGTTTATCCTAAGAAACACAGAATCCAAAAGTCAAGCTTTTGGTTTATCTGCGGACAGCAACTGTGTTTTACCTGTAAGCTAACAATAACTGCTGTTAGCTAACTAACGATGACTGTTAGCTAGCTGCTGTTCGATGTAAGCTAACAGCAGCTGAACAGTTTTTTTCCCAGGAGACATAAAACTACAATACACTATTTGACTAAAATAATCTATTATTAATGCACTAAACACACCATTTGGAAAAAAACAACAAAAAAAACTAATAAACTCCAGCTGCTAGCACACAAACATATTGTCAGTGTATTTTCAACATTAAAGACACAAGAACAAATAGATGAGATTAGAACCACTGCAGTATTTTTGCTATCCTGACTATGTCTGAAGAGGTCAAAACTCGAGCAACCTCTTGTAGAGAACAAGTTTATTATTGGACCAATAACTCAATAACAAGCCCAGATGCAATACATCTTGGCTTATTGCCTTCATCACTGCCATCCAGAAACGCCCTGGGCTAATAAGAAAGTTGTTCTATGGGAAATGAGTGAAGTTTGTAAATCTTTTTTCTGTTTGCTTGAAACATCAACAGTGAAGAGTAGAAGGGCCAAATAACTGTGCAGAGGTAGTTTGATTTATTTTTGACTCAGTAGGTGTAATAATCAGTGTGGATCACATTAATCACTGTCACTACACACAAAAAACACAGCACTATGAGTCCAATGGACTTACAAACTACCTGATAGATAATCTCTTTTATTGTCTATACCACACCAAAAATATACCCAACATCTTTCCTGTGGGTATAACATTTGGACCCCGAATTCACTCAGAAAACAAACTATGCTCTTACGCATCAAAAATAACTATTTTCAATAACAAAGAACACACAGGTTTTTTGCCAAAGGTAAAATCTGAACAAGACAGAGACACATCCAAATGCACTATAAAGACTTAGGAAAAATATGCATGCATGCAAGAAGCTGGCACAGACAGCTGGAATGACAGCATCCTCAACTCTGAGTTTGTTTTACTGAGGTGAGCTTGTTGGTATGTTTTGAACACCACAAAATTATCACATTTCTACTTAAACTGGCACGTTCTTGTCGCCTTTTTTGCTCACTTATACACAGTATGAGATGAAAACCTTGTATTAATTACAACAAAGCCACATTTTATATCTATAATTAATCATTAAATTATATATACAGTCATGGTAGATTTAAACTGAGGCAAAATAAAACTGGAATGTTAATGACAAGAAGCTGCTGATGCTGGAACAGCTGCTTGCGACCCAAACAGCCAAATGAGCTCTAAATAATGGAAATGCTTTCTACTCAGTGAAACACTGCATTAAAGATCCCTCTGTTTGAGTATGGAAGAGTGCAAGGCCCATTAGCCACAGGCAGCTGAAGAGCCCTAATAGAACCAGCTATGAGGACAGTGAGGAGTGTCTTGTGTGGTTCACTTTGTTTACTCAAGGGTGGAAAGACTGAACGAGGATGACAGTGATGAACATACTGTGGCATTCCAAGGAAAAAAATCCCTGTAATCGAATGTGTGTTTGTGATAAGCCATAGAGTAACAGCAACACGATAAGCAGACACACACTGCAAAAGCAAAACCAATAACAACAGTGTTAAAGTAAATACGCATTATCAATCATCTGTTTGTTTCTATGTTTGTATATTTGCATAATTCTNAATCAATCATCTACTCTTTCTATGTTTGTATATTTGCATAATTCTTTTTGCCCTCTTGATTCTTCATGCTTTACTGCACATCAGTGTTACCTGAGGATACTTTAACACATCTAAATTTAAAAAAGCATTTAATATCTTTCCGGTACACTGAATGCCATTCCAGTATTTTAGACTTACTGGTTTCTAAAGAATGATCTACGTGGCCTCTTTGTGGGCTCATGTAGCAAACTGTATGACACTTTTTGTGACAGTGAAGTGATGACTGGGTTTTATTTGAAGCTGCATATTCGTTGGGACGCACTGTATTCTGTGGCTTTTCCTCCTGCCTCTGTGCTGCTGCTGCAGTAGAAGAAGAACAGCTCCGTGTTTATGTGGTGGCTGGAAGCTAAATGTTTTGTGCCTCATTAGCTGTGATTTATGATTAGTGTGTGGGACAACCTCAGATATAGAGCTGGCTATCATATCCTGGAGGTTGGAGGGGCTTATCATATTTAATCCTTTGGATGAGCTCCGACCTGGCCGGTGCACAGGGGGGCAATCAATGCCCACCCAGACAAACATCCAATCAATTATCTTCTTTAATAGAATATCATTCAATTGTATTAACACTAGAGAAAATACTACTGGAATGAAACCAAATAGAGTAGGTAGACTACGAAAAAAAAATATCCTCGTACTTTTTTTTGCAAACACAGCACTGAGAAACAACACAACTTCAGACTAGCATGCAGTCTCCTTCTTCTCCTTGAGCTCCTTTCTATCGTTTGCCAGGGCTTTTTCAAGTCACTTCATCATTCAGACTAAAGGTATAAATCACATGTGAAAACATCCAGCTGGGCATGACAGCGTGTGGTCTCAAGAGTTTAGTACCAGGGATTAAACATCAGGGCTATAATGGATCAAATCTAATAAAAAAGAACTCTCCTCACTGTTAAAACAGTGCTCTAAGACCGTGCTCTAAGCTTACACTTTGAAGGATAAGGATGGATTTTTAATGCTTTCATCATTATAACTAATTCTCCTGAAGGGATTTAAATTACCAAATAATTTAATTCTATAACAAGTATTATATCTTTGCAGACCTTTGGTTTTTATGTGCTTTTTTATATCTTATATCTGAAGAGACAAGCCAATTTCCATGGTTTGGTTATAAATGTGATCAAAATCAGCTTAAAAGTAAATGTTTAAAAGACTATGATGCCTATATGTAAAAATTTAAGGCTGCAATTTGTTGATTGGTGTGTAAAACAAGGACAAAACAAGATGGAGGGGACATCTGGGTACAAGCAGTGGCACTTAAGATATTTATACTTACAGTACAGTCCCAGGGCTTGGCAAGCAGAAAAGGAAAAAAAAACAGTAAATATGAATGAGAAAGAGAGTGTGGGAGGTGCACAAATAGATACAGTGACAGAAAACTTCATGTTAGAAGAAAAAAAGGAGGGAAGACCAGCAGAGTTTCTACTGCAGCCTTAATTTACAGATGGAAAACCAGAAGGCCAAAAGATGACTAAAACATCTGTTTAAAATCACAGCAAGAGAAGAAAGGAACAGAAAACCAAAAACAGAGCGAACTGAGGATCTGAGAGTGTGGCTTCATGTAGGAAAGGACAGCAGACCACTGTGCAAACATGAGGCAAGACATACACAGCGAGCATCAGAGTAAACTCTGGGCTCCAAAGCAGAGTGGTCTTAATGTTCACGCTCTATTTCCCAAACAGTTTCAACCTCTGACGTTAGAAGCAAGGATTTAAAAACAACATCAGCTCAGTCATGTTAGATAAATTAATGCTACTAAGAAATATTTCTATCATGACTCTTGATTCTTTTATCATCACAAATCTGACATCAAGATAATTTACTAAAGAAAACATAAAGAAGCATGAGCACATAGAATGCAAGCTTATCCTGCAAACTTTAGACAAAGGGTTCATATGCATTTCAGATTTCTATGTTAATTTCTATGTTATGTAATTACAGGCAGGGATTTGTTGGGACCATTAAAAGTTCGGTAGACCATCGGGAAAAGAAGACTTTGTTTGAGCAGCCGTTCTTAACTTCACAATTAAACCTAATGGGCAGAGGACTAAAGGAAACTTGATATAATAGTGGGTGATTAAGGAGGGATGGTGATGTATAGGCTCACGAACAAGAGAACTACAGCCAAGAGTGTGTATGTTTTTCTTGTTCTCCTTTCTCTGCACACACATAAATAACACACAAATCCACAGGGAGTCCTCCATGTTGGTTTAAATAATTTGTGGGTTCAGAAACCCCTGGAACAGGAGAGGATGAAATATGTCTAATGGTCCAGGAGGTTCCTTCTTGATGAATGCTATAGCTCTGAAATACTTCAAGAAAGCTAACCCTGAGCTATGTGTGTGTGTGTGTTTGATGCTGAATGTCCTATGTCAGCACAAGTGTTTTAGGAGAATTACTGTATTTCAAAGAGGAGAAAACATAAAAGAAGAATGACAGTTTGTGCAGTATACGCCTCTCCTGTAGCTGCCGTGCTTAAGCATGACAGCTTGTTTGCACAGCGTATCTCAGTGCTTGTGAAACATCCGAATCCTTCACTCCACAAGTGGCTTCACCGTTCAGTGAGGCTGAAGTGTCAGGTCAAGTGAGACAAACAGCATCAGAGGAGAAGCCCTCAGCTGTGACGGAGACACCTGAAACGCTCAGTGATGGTTTGAAGTCATCACCGGCTGCGAGCCAGTGTGATGAAAGTTTTGATTTCCTGACAGTCAGAGAACCTGCAGTGAAGTCCTCAAACGTGATTGAATGTGTTGGCTGAATCTCGTTTGATGTTATAGTACTTAACATATATGATCAAACAAACTTAAATAACCATTTAAATAAATTGATAAAAAATGGGCTGCTATGTGGCAAAAATATGTTTTTAAAGGCTCTGGGGACTGTTTTAGGCAGGTGCTGTATACGCAGTGTCTACATTATTGTATCACTATGTATTCCATAAGGGAAATGGAAGATCCTCTCTTCAATGACTTAATTTTGTCGACTGTTTTTATATCTGCTTCTTACCTGCAGGGTTGGAAAAGTCGAGAACACTGGTTGCCGGTTGCAGCAGGTCTGGGCTGCTGGATGAGAGGTTGCCTGGGATGGGCATGATGGCCACACTGTGCCGACACTGCTTGGTACCCACAATGCTGTCATCCTGAGACTGACCAATGCCGCCATCACTAGAAAGATGATACATGAGGTGGGAGGTGAGAGGAAGAGATGAAGACAGCAGAGGAGGGAAGGGTATGAAGAGAAAAACAGAGACAAAAAAGCAATATTACATAAAAAACAAAACAACATGCTTAAATGAACCTTTCAGCCTTTACTCTGCAAAAGTGGACATTTCTCTACATTTTTTCCTCTTCCTTTAGAAAGCTTGAAGTGAAGATGTTACCTCTTCACATTGACAAGATATTAAACTCTTGGCATATAACACTAGAAAGAAAAACTGAAACAAATCAATGAATCAAAATGTCCACTTTTGCACAATGCCTTCAAATGTGCAGCAATGACACTGCTGAGGTTCTTTCATGAGGAATGGCAGGAACTGTATTCATGAACAGAAACACACATTCACCCATGACAGTAATGCAAAGCAAGCACCCTGAAGAGTCATGAATGTTTCAGAACATCCAGATAGATTTTCCCATGACTCTGTTGAATGATAAACCTGCAGAATGGTCAGTATCCTGATAGTCCAACCTCAAATGTGTCAATTCTGAGATATGACTAAACAACGTTTGGAAATTAGCCCCTGAACGCTGTATTGAATTGCTCATATTAAATACACATCACACATATTTAAATTCTTATATTGTTCTATATGTTCTTGGACGTTTCCATCCTCTTTAGTTACTTTTTGTGTCTGAGGCTTAATAGTTAATTTTCCTTTTGTCTGTGCACCTTCTGGTTGTATGTCTGCACAGTGCTCAGACTAACCTAATGCTTCCACTGATATAGCTATGCGTGGCTGCAGCAAAGCCTCTAATCTATAAGATCACCAGGCGATAAGTTACATACTGACACCATGGATCAGCGAGAAGAAACAAAGATGGTACATCAAGGTGCAGGCAAATGAAGATCAGGCAAGAAAAGGAAAGATATAGGATAAAATATATGTGAGTGTATTTTTAAAAAAAATAGAGAAAGGAATGGGAGATTTAAAAAAGCTGGAAATGGTGAAACTGAGACAGATAAGGATAGCATGGGGATCAATACATTACATTATAGAAATAGGCTGGATTAGTGTAACATTCACTTTGAGAAATGAAAGTCAAGACAGGGAGCCACGAATAGCTGAAGATGTGTAAATGAAAAGTTTTCAGATCCTGACCAAAACAAAATAAAAAAACAAGTTTCACTCATACAGTTTCACTTGGTACTCTGTTAAACCTCCTTGGACAGCCTTAAGTCTGCCTGCTCATAATAACACATTTCTGTTGGATATTTCTCCCATTTCTCTGTGCAGTAAGGACCAGTCCACAGCCATGTCCAGGTCTCTTCAAAGGGGCTTCACTGGATTTAAGTACAGACCCTGGTCAGGACTGTCAGTTTTCCTGAATCCATGGTTCAGGTCTTCATCTTGTTCAAAGAGCTTTACCTCATCCAGGGTCTTTCCCTCTTTTCTGACCACTCCTGTCAAATCATGATGAGACCATCGTCATGTTTGACTGTAGGGATGCTTGCATTGGATTACTTGCATCAATACTCAATAAACCAAATAACTTTCTTTGAAATGTGCACAGAAATGTTTTTAGAAATGTATTTATTCAATAAAAGTAACGTGACACGGTTAAATAACCGAAATACATGAGCAAACTTCTCTTTTACTAAAACGCCAGGTAAGCTGACTGTGCTGCTAAAAAATAACTTCTCCTTTCTGTGAAGATGTTTAAATTAACAGAGTCTAGAGAAAAAAAAACCCACCGAGCATCTATTTATCTGCAGAGTTGTAAAAATGAAGATGGAAAACACTTTGGCCTTGTGAGAATTCACGTGATCAAGAAAATCAGCATGAAACCTACAAATATACTGTAGTTCTTTAACCACGATGCTGGAGGTCAGCAGTGCTGTGTGTATGTGTGTGTGTGTGGTATATCTGCTGATGGAGACTAAATCATATAGTTAGAGGATGGGGAGTTACACAAAAGGTCTTACCCAAACAGGCCCCTGAAGCAGTGGAGACAGACAGGAGAAAGACAACATATAAAAGCGTGAAAAGACAAAAAGGAAAAAAGGAAAAAAAGAAAGCAGAATCAGGCTCCGCTGAGCTGACTCAGTCATACAAGTGCAGCAGTGTGACAAAGCTACAGTCTGAAACACACTTAAAGCAACACAAACATTTAGATGGACAGAGTATACAGTGCAACAGGCAGACTATAGCAGATAAATGTCTAAAATTATTTCACAACAAAAGAAAAAGTGATGTTAGCAAGCAGCTAGAAACAAAAACACAAGAATAGAGTTAGCAGTTAAATATCATCTGAAATAATCATGACAATAACACCAATTACAATTATTATGTAGGAAGACTTGATGTGGTCAGATTAGACTTCATTAGCTTTAACTTGAGTAGGTGAGTAGTGGGCCAGCTGAAAATGTAATTAGGGAGTGTGTGCTTTCCACTGGTTTAAAGGTTTTAGAGTTTCAGATATGCAACGTTGAGAAAATTGTCAGGGAAATGTTTTCCTATCTGGAGTGTGGAGTAGTGTGAGCTCAGTGTGCTGTGTGTGCTAACGTGAGCTCTCAGGCTTGTAGCCTATGCTCTCTCATACAGTATAGCATGCTTAAATGGTGTACATTTGTATGGTAGTGCAACAAAAAGGCACTTTCTTAAAACAAGGACAAATGTCACAAAAATTTCATGAAGACCTCAGAAAATTGTTAACTTAAAGTCCCCCCTCCCAAAAAAAAAGTGCAGAGCAGTCTCAAAGCAGCAGTGGTCACAGTCTAGTAAACACATATGCAAACAGCTAAAACAGACAGTAGACAATATTGCTTCGTCCTCAAATTATCATCCCAAGAAAAGGCACTGATGAAGCTTGATGGACCCCAATTGCATCTCTCTTCTATTCTCATCTCAGTCCCTTTCATCAGACATCGATTCCTTTGTACCAAAGACTGGTTAGAAAGAAAGAGTCCTTGTTTAGCTGATAAATAGATAGAAATGGAGAGCCTTTGAAAGCTGTGGGCTGAGTCGCATCAAATAGCTGCATGCATGACACTGTGTGCAAGAGTGTATGAATTCCACTGAGTTAGCTCTGGGATTAACAGGCTGAATACAGTATCTGCTCTCTCTTCAGCGCTGACATACTGTGGGGGTTAAATGAGGTCTGGAGAGGCATGGAATGATTAAATGAAATCAAGTCTGTATAACTGTGTAACGGGTGGAATATTGAATGTGAGCCCCATCTGGACAATTGCTGCAGATGCTGCCAGTAAGATCGCTGGTTATGGATGACACTGACAATGATTATGTTATAATGATGATGATGCATTTTACATTTCCCTGATCTGCCTGGAAGCTATCTACATCGCATCAGCTGTGATGAAGGAGGAAAAAAAAAAAGCTATAAAAAAAAAGCTAAAAAAAAAAAGTGCTAAATTAAATATCAGATTGTTAACCAGAGCATGGGGCAAACTCCAAACCAGCACTTTCCAACAGATGCAGAGGAGCATTACAATTATAATGAAATTGCTAGAATTTGTATTTGTATGAGCTTAAATAGGAGGGCAAAATATCCCTTTCACTTTAGTTTTAGTTCAGTCAGGAGTTTAATTCAATCAGATAACAAGAAAGTTAGTTTCTCTGATGCCGTAAATATTTTATGAGTAATTTAACAAACGGAAAAGCAGATCAGATCAGGAAGGAAGCCAGCTTGTTTAAGAGGTTTTATTCTCCCCCCATTCTCACTACTGTCATCAAACTTTCTGTGTACACAAATTATAATATATTTTAACGTATCATCATTGGAGCAGTGTTTGCATGTTTGAGTTGCTTACCTGAAGGGTTTAGGTGGCAGAATACTGAACCTCGTCTTCTCCAGCATCTTCCTGATCTTGTTTCGTCCTCCCGACACTGTGTTGGCCTTCATTTTCCGGGTGGCTTTCTGGTCTGTGGGGAACTCTATCTGTCCAGGAAGGTCGGGGATGGAGAGGCGATTGCCTTTTTTCTCCTGGATCTTAGGGATGTGAGGTCCACCGTTTTTCTTCTCATGCACAATCCTGCTGAGGAGCTCTTTAAAAACTAGATGGACAGAAGAAGAAAACTGTCCCTTTGGTCTCAAACATAGTTACATTTTGTTTATATGTTTGTTTTTATTGCAACATCTTGTACAATCAACAATTTCCAGCTTAACTTACCAAATATGTTGGTTTTGACAGTGAGGGCGAGGTGTGTGTTATTCCTCAGGATGTCGACAGCTTTGGAGAAGGAGATGTTCTCAAAGTTCTGACCATTGATCTCCATGATCTGAATCACAACAGATTAAAAAATAACTAAGCAGCAGGATGGAATCAAAAGTGTTGCAGACTTTTTATTTTATTTGGGATTTATCTAGAGTTCAAACTCATCCACTGAATTCCTCTATTAAGTCAACCAACACATGGACTGACTTCAAATGAAACAACAATTCTCTAATTTGCCGGCCATGTTGTTATTCTTAACCATCTCAACTCAGCACACCTCAGCAAAGAAGTTTAGTTAACACGGAGTTAACTGTGTGGCTTGAGTCCTTTATAAATAACACAAAAAGGGAAGGGTGTGATTCAGTGGAAGCTTGCTATTTCAGTTCACTTTTGGAGGAGGTTTTTCCATTTACAGTAGTTAGAAAATGTTTTAAATTGATACATATTGAGACATGTGATGTGCAGGAAAGCGCCTGATCACCATCAGCTACATCAGAGTCGTAAAACAAATGTATAATGGTTAAATAAGTAATCAAAAATTACTGAGATACACTTCACTTCTTACTCATAGTTACATATATAGAGTGTATAAGACCGAAAGTGTTCAAACAGTAACTGTGGGAACAGGAAGTGATGGTAAACCCATGAGTAGTTATAAATAATGACTCGTGGGATGGCTAGCCAGACCAGCACCACCAGCACCAGCATTTTCCTGTGTGGGAACATGTTCAGAGGAGTGTTCTTGTAACCCACTGCTCAGTGGGTTACAAGAAACCAGAAGTGACTCTTACACTTGATAAGCAGTCAGACAGCGTTTCCAATGGGGACACAGAGATTTCTTGAAGCAAACAATGAGATAAGAGACTCTGTTCCTGTGTTTTGACTAAGAAAAAAACAAGTAATATCCTGTAATGGACTGGATACAGCCTGCAGGCTGCATTATCCACTGTGTACATCCTCCTCTTTTTCACAAGGTCGTCCTCAGAAATATAAAGTAAAAGCAAAATGAATCAGCGCTTAATTTTGATGTGCGTAATAAGGTCTATAAAACATTTGTATGTTTGCAAACATATTTCAGGTGAAATTAATTTCCAGAAATGTCCATGTTTTCACTTTGAGTATAAAGATCCTTGAAGATATGCACATATATGGGAAAAATTGTGTGTATTCTACCATGGTAGTTTTACTAAACTCATATTATTATGCTATTAATAATGATGCTGACCTTGCAGCCAATGGACAGTTTAAATAAGAAGACTGTTCCATATCCACACTCTTCTTCTTCTTCTAAGAATAAGCTTCTCTTTTTTCCACTTTTGTAAGGATTTATTTGCTCTGCTGGTCTTTGTTTGATAAAAGAGGAAGACAGGTGGGCAGAAAGAGGAATCACATGCAGCAAAGGGCAACAGGTTGTGATTAAAACTCAGGTCCACTGCTTTGATGACACTTCAAACACAAGGTTGCTGCTGGTCGGACAAATACCAGTCCCTGATACAAATGGGTTTGTGCTCTTTTCTGTGACTTTTGTCTGGTTGATAAGAGGCAGATCTGTATGATATCCCTCTGTTAAAACTAATATTTAATCCCATAAATGCAAAGCATTATTAATGAGAGCAGAAGTCCTGCTGGGTCCTTTTGTGACAGCAGCAATCTAGCAGGACTTAAAACATAGTTAAAAAGAAGAAAAGAAACATTGTATAGCATCATTTTGTATTTACCTCCTGATATCACATTATATGCTCTCACCTGATCTCCCCGCTTGAGTCCCGCCTCTGCAGCTTTGCTTCCTTCTTCCACTAATTCCACAAAAATGCCAAATCCTCTCTCGCTGCCTCCCTGCACGCTGAAGAAGAGCGGAGACTCCCTGGACGCTTTCTGCAGAGTGATCTGTCTCCACTTCGCTTTGGCTGCGCAAGCAATGTTCAGCAGCCTCAAATGGCCCTTCATTTTCTGACAAGGAGCAGAAAACTATGAGCTGTCACAGATCTGAATTAAAATTTGCTTTATTGTTCTAACATCTGAAGTGCAGTTTTTTTTGTTTTTTTTT
>CM047989.1:17465731-17477623 GCA_026261665.1 Melanotaenia duboulayi | reverse complement strand
ATTAAAAGTTGTCTAGATATGGGGATAAAACTTTGCAATCTGTGAGATGTACGGTTATTGTGTTATTTTGGTTATTAAATGAAGACAAGCAGGGATTCTACAGTCAAAGAAGATAACGTGAGTTTGGGCAAAGAGAGCAGGATAAAAACTGATAAGCAGAATTAAACCATTAGCACATTCAAGTTTAAGATTGTCATTTGGTCTTACTGAGGTTTCTAAATGCTTCTCAAAATCTTCCAGGAAGTGTGTCATAGCTGGATCCCCCTCAAAGTCGTTGAAGTGGTTGTTGACCCACAGCAGCACTATTCGCGTTACCTGTAAAACACAACAGCTTTATTCAGAGGTCAAACAACACGTTCAGAGTTCCTGTAACAATTTTACAGATTTCCTCAAAGATGTGAAAAAAAATAAACCTTTCAGCATTAAGGCTAATGCAGCTGGGTTACGTGTCTTTAACTGCAGAGCATTGTGTTTGGGAGTTACTTAAAGACAACCTAAGGGTGCTCAGTTTTTGTCAACACGAGTGCCATAAGCATAGTTACTGTTTAAAAACAGTTGTATTTCCCATTTTAATCCAATATAAAGCAATATGTTTTATTAACCCTAGCAGAATCAAGTCCCAAAAGTTAGTTTTTGTTTTCATTCTAGACACTTATAAATCTATTTGTCTTCATTTTCTAGAGAAATAAAATACAGATAACACAGAACAAAGGGCATGAAGGCCATTCAATGAACACAACTGCAGAAGGACACTCTCACCACTTGTGGCCGACTTATCAATTTTATGTCAAAATAATTAGAAGAAAAGCAAAATCCAAAGAGACTGGGGAAAATCATTTCAGCAAATTTACACTGCTGAGAGGAAACATTATTCTAACATTTACAAACAGTCCAAGGTCGATACGTCAATCAACACACTCCACTTTCCACTCTGCTTTGTTTTTCTTTAAACATTTTTTCTCCTCCTCCAACCTTCTTTCACTTTCTCCTTGTACATGATTAGATCCGTTTAACGGGAGCTGAAGATTATCAGCCTAAATGACAACAACATAAAGACTATTGACAGTACAAGACTAATCTTGGCTTAAAGCAGTTATGGACATATGCAGCTCCAGGCATGAACAAATCGCTACTTGGCTCAAGGAGAGCTGAGCTTGCTGAACTTGTATTGATCAGCATGTGAGCAGCACAACACATGAATTTCCATCCACATACATGATTATCAAACAGGAGCTTATGGGAGAACGACCACTTAAATAATTATCTGTATAATACAGTTTTAACTCTTTTAAGATCTTCATCATATAAAAATGCATTTCTTTCCAACCCATTACTTTTAACTTGTGCATTCTCTTACATACATAAACACAAGCGCAACCTGGGCCATGAAAACCCTTTTATTGTACCCCGAAGTGTGTATGAGAAGAAAAGAAAATATAGAAATAGAAACAGAAATATCTGGAAAGTGAATGCACACTCTACACTGACCGTGTCCCGGAGGTTGTCTTTCTGGAACCACTCCAGCAGTTTCTTGCCAACCTCCATTGGATTTGACAGAAAGGTCCTGTAGGTCAGCAGGAAGTCCTCAATGTAGGTGGGGTCCACCACCGAGGGCTCCTCCACCAGGTGCATGATCAGGCGCTCTGGGGTTCCCTTGGATGGACAATACAGCACACATATGAGTATACACACACAGGGGAAACACACAGAAGATGTCAGAAATCAAACAAAGCCACGCACACACATACACAAACACTGAAGCAAGCTCACACTAATCTCACACACTAATCTGAATTTGCTGCTACTTGTGCCTTTTTCATTATTTATATTTTCTTGCTTTTATTCTTTTTTTTTTACTTAAAGATGTGTGTTAAATGTTTATTGTCTGCACCTTGGGTCCGCGTGAAAAGCAATTTCGATCCTCTGTATGTCTTGAACATACGGTAGAATTGACAAATAAAGTGACTTTGACTTTAACTTTGAATCTGTTATTTGAACATTAATTGTAAAATTGAAACAGGGATGCTATGAAGATCCATTTACTGAACTGAGCTGTCAGTCAACCATCAATAAAACAAGCTCACACGCATTCAAACATAAAAAATAATACAAGCTTTTACAGCTATCACTGCTATTTATCCCTATAAGACTAAAGTATATTAAATATTTGGGAGTGAAATCTTGTTTTTAATGTATATTGATTATTTGTTCATAGACAAAAACTTTAAAAAACTCACGATGAACTCTACTCTTCCTGTTTCAGCAAGTTTGCTAATGTCACCACAGCAGAGGTTTCTGGGGGAAACGATTCATTTGGCAGGGAACAGAAACTACAAAAGCATCCACTTTTGTCGGACACAAAAAGAACAAAGTCAGAAAAGAGAAACGGAAATGCTAACACTCGCAAATTGACTAGTCTCCACTGGATGTGTTTTAGAAGCCAGCAGCTTTCCTCTGAGCAGCGGCTAAGAGAATCATTCAGGCCCATTATCCGATCAATACTTGGCTTCCCCTGGAGCTTTGGGATAAGGATCAAAAGGCTCTGGAAGGCGCTGCAATGTAGTGTACAAGAAAATGCTCTGGTAAACACTAATAGTGCTAGCGGTGCCTAGTAATGATCAACGAAGAACATCGAGCAGCTGTACTGAGGTTTTTGTTTGTTTTTTTTCTTTTGCAAGAACCTTTATGTGAGGAAATGGTTGAAGTTCTCAAATCAATCAAAGGCAAGATGGGGTTTACAAAGACCGAAAACTTGAATTTCTGATATAAAATGCTAACGAAAAATGTGCTCATTAGGTGTCTGAGCATTTTTTTTTCTGTATTATTCTTCTCTGAACATCTTAAGGAGGCTTAATGGTATTAATGGTCGGATCCAGCATTTATCATCCTCAGTTAAATCACATTTGTACCCACACTAAATACATTTTAGGATAACACACGTTCTTTATGCTCTAACACCTCTCTTAAACTTTTAAAAATAATCACTTACCTTGATGACAATGTGTCCCTTACGGGTCCCACTGCGGTCAAGTTCACGGTGCTCTTTCACCATTACAATCTCCCCCTCCTCCTCCACCTTGTGTGTGTTCTTCTCCACATGGTTGAGGATGCGCCAGTAGTCCTCCTGGGCGATGCAGACGAACTGGTCGAGAATAACATGGGGACAGCGAGTGAACTTGTAGTAGAGCACAAGATTGCTCTGCACCACGGTCGGGTACTCAAACAAAAGTACAGAGGAAGCATAAGAGCGTGCAGAGAGAGACATGGGACAGTTGGACAAATGAAGGTAGGGCGGCCCAACAGCAAAACCCTCTCTTCTTCTAATTCACTCTGAACGGACAGTACTAAAACATGACTGACTCGCTGTGCGTCGGGTGTCTCAATAATCAGTTTCTGCATTTGCCTTTCCAAAACCTACCTCTGCAACTTCCTGTGTATCTTAAGCAAGGAAATGACGTGCAGTGGAGGAACTGGGCAGTGTGGACGGCAACGAAACGCTGGGATATTTTTTAATTTTCTATGACTGTTATAAAAAGCCACTCCTCTATAAACAGACAAACATACTTCTTGAAAAAGAAAAAAAAAAGCTTGCAAATAAGGTTTTGTACTCTTAAGACAAAGATGTGAAGTGGGATTTCACTGCAAACCTCAACTCTATGCACGAAAGAAGAAATGAAAACAATCAACTCTGACATCTTTGCACTGTGACACAGACTTTACATCATAAGGTTAAGCAAGGCAGGACTTGAAATGAGACACAACCTTAAATGTCTATCTGTGACTATAAAAGCACTGAACAGTATGAGTTTATTTTAGCTTTCAAGAGCAAGAATTGTCAGTGGTCAAATGTCATCACTCTATTTCAAATCAAAGGTTGTCTCGTAGTCCTTCAGTCAAATATTGTGCTGCAGCTGTAAATGCCTGTGCAGAGAGCAGCTCAATGAGCGGCTCAATCTTTGCGTTTATTGATCCTCTTTACCTGGCAATCATCTCCCTTGGTGCGAACTTCTCCATTCATGTATTGTTTGTCCAGTGAGGGTGAGATGCCGAAACTGTTGCCCATACAAAGGGTCTCTACTCTGCCTTCTGGGTGACTAATTTCAACTGCTCCATTCAGGATCACATACCAGTGGTCCAGCTGCAGACAGAAAGACAGAGATGATAAAAATATTGAGATTGTGAAACTTTTACACTACTATTAGCATGGTTGTACATGGAACAGTAGCATCATCATTATCAACATTCTTAACTCAGATCTATAGTACAGTTTAATCATGATAATACTAGCTGACATGTCGTACAGTCAGTGCATCATGTGCAATGTGTGAGGCATTAGCATGTTAATAAAGAGGTATTGTGTCGGTAGTGGTGGATTTATAAAAGAAAATGCTGGCAGGGATAATACAAAAAGCAATTCATCGTGGTCGTGAGCAGATGGATAAGGAGTGAAAGAGCCCTCGGTTCCTCCTGCAGAGAAAACTGCTATTTCCTCCTCGTTACCATTTCATTCTCTTGCTCCTTCTCACCTAGCAAAACTCCCATTTTCTTCTCAGGACTGTTCACTTTCTCTACCTTTCACTTTTTTTTTCTTTTTTCTTTCACCAGTGGCTCTGCTCGTTCCTCAGCCCTTTCAAGGGGCAGTTGTCCTCAAGTTTACTTCTTTAATAATTTAAAGCAGTCTGCAGATGTGGGTAAATAATCATAAAATCCATTACTGCTCTTTACTGTTGCTGTGATGACCCAAATGTTGGCTTCCTTATGAGTTATCTTTTCTTTCTTCCAGTGCTATATTTTTCATAAAAAATAAAGACTTTTTATTTTCCTTTCCCTCTTACTCAGCCAAGTCATTTAGACTTCTGAAAGGAGCCGAGTGATTCTCTTTAACATTCAGCATAAGTCTGCAGAGAAACGCTGGAATGGAGGAGAACTCCCCATGTATCGACTTGACTCACAGCATGGAGACGCATACACACATGCGATGCACATTGCCTGTTCATGTACATTTTGTGTATGTGTGTGTTTATGGTTTCCTGCTGCTTTGTATTCCCATCCTTGTATGCTTAGTGGCGGGCAGTTTGTTGTCATTTATCGCTGTGCTGGTTCTAATGCTGGTCTATGGAGCCAAACAGGCAGGACAGAGTTCCTGTTTCTAAAGCGTGTAACTTAATTAGCTGTGTAGCAGCTGAAGTGATTGACAGGGATCACTCAATGCAGTGGCTCTGCACATGTGCCTCTGCTTTGGATAGACTGGAGAACGGTGAAGGTAGGAAAAGCATTAGCAGATGTGTTTACATACTTTTCATCTTTTACATCCTTCAATTATTCTTCAAAAATAAAAAAAAATCCAATTCCAAATGCAATTTACTCTAACTGTGTTTCAGCATTCATCGTGATCCAGTCCTACCTCTTGTTTGTCATGCAGGATGACTGTGGCAGCCTGCTCCACCACCTCAAACACCATAACGCTGCACAAGTCCCTCCGCACGGACATGGTCATGTTGGCAAAGGCAGGCAGCTGGTGCATGAACTCCAGCAGTTGCTCTGTTTTGCACAAAAAAGAAAAATAGATACAAAGAGATGAAACAAAATAAAAGAAAACAAGAAAAACTGAATCAGGATTTTTATAATAAATGCACACGAAGCAACATGAATCCAACCAAGTTTTCCACAAAAGGCAGCACATAAGAGAAAATAAATAAATAAAAAAAACTATTGAAGCACATAAATTGTGTTTTTACAAGCAAACATTACTCAGAGAAATCAGCAGGGCAGCTGTCAGTATCAAACACATGCAAAACATCTTAGACCAAGAAAAGCTTTAAGATAAAGGGCATCGGTACTCGGTATTGATTTGATTTCAGCGTTTTAAAATAAACATATATGAGTTTGAAAAAAAATGACTAGATCCTGTCCGGTACCGGTAGGAGCATATTTACCCTCAGCAATTACGCTGTTAAAACAACTGGTCCAGTAGCTACCATCTTTTTTATTCCAATTAATAACATTCCTGTTACAGACAAAAACTAAAAGTTAGCAGTTAGTTTGATTTTTCTGGCCAGTGTAAAAAGGGTTAAACAAACAAACAAACAAAAAATTAACCACCACATTCTGAGAAATATGATTCTCCAATTATAGTATCCCAAGAGTTGCCATGTATTCGCTGACTATAACATGGATGCCACTCAAAGGTTGTGACTATGTTTACTGCTTCACGGACTCCGATACAAAGAAACTCGCCTTCATGTTCACATGCTGTGCACCTCAAAAACAAATGTCATGCTGATATGTAGAGCTAAGGTCTTTCTTACACAACAAGATTTTAAGACAAAATCTGAGTGAATTTCTTTTAGACTCAGACAGGACTTAATGTCACCATGGCAACCTGAATTGCCAATTGGATCTTGCAGCTGATGAACATCTAAAAAAATGTCTGTCTAAAAAGCCATTTCTCTGTTTCCAAACACTTGGACGTGTTCAGATTAAACTTTCTGGCAATTAGCCAGAGACAAAGGACAAAGGGTTTCTTGATTTTTCTCAAAATCCATCAAACAAATAACAAAGACATGCTGCATCTTAATTAAAATGTTACTGCTGAGAAACTTGGAACAACTTGTTCTTTTCTTTCTAATCCTCCTCTGGGCTGAAGCTGAGAACACAGTGACCTCTCTCCAATCTGCTCACTGTGCCGTCGGCCTCAGCTTCTTCCTTTTATTCAGCCTGCTGCTATCCTCTGCCTCTCCGTGTTCCTTCAACCCCTGTGAGTTTGATCACTTTTAACAGTTTAAAATAACAGATTGTCAGATGAGAAAAACACTGCATCATTAAAGTTACATTCAATTTGGAAAATGTTTATTACCAGTGAGTGGAAACCATAATGAAGGACTTAAAAGTGCCAACTTGGCTCAGATATGTTTTCCCCTCAGTTCCTCTCTACATTATGCATTTCCACTGAAAGCGCTGGGACTGGAATGGTGAAGGCCACGAGAAGTTCAGCCACCCGGCAGGCACACAGCAGGTTAGGCCTTTACAACTCCCCCCAGCTCTCTGATGTGGTCACCTTCTCCTCCAGGACCCCATCAGGTCCCGCTAATGAGGCTGTCTCTCTGATTGCTGACTTAAAAATAGACTTCAGAAGGGTACTGTGGTTTAGACACCATTGCACTACCACCATTGGGGGTCTTTATGAGAGTGAGCTACTATCTCCCTTGTGTGTACTTTTTGAATGATTGATGGCCTAAAAATAGCAAGAGACATCTCAAGTCAGCCAAAGAGTGGAAGCAACATTACAAGACCGCTTTTTATTTTGGTTCAAGCAACTTCTAGTACGTAAAGGTTGTTAACCAGTAGTGTTACATGGGCTGTGCAAAAATGTGTGATCGCACCAGGGCGCACACTTCGTTTGGCTTTACGGTCGACCTGCTCGACAGCCACATTTTCTAAAACCACTAGCAGTGTATCTTTGAGTTAAGATACTTAAAGAGATTAATCCAAAGAATTAAACTCTTTGTGGACAAATTTCACTGATACTTTTGTATGAGCCAGTTTCAGTTTAATGACCTCCTGTCATAGAGGACAAAATAAAGATCACCTGGCACTGTGTTGCAGTTTTGGCCTTATATGTTAATTAAACTTGCAAAGAATACACATGCAGGTTATCTCTGGGTTCTCGGGCATCTTCCCACCGTCTTAAAATTAGTGATTCTAAACTGACTGGTGGAGTTATTGTGCCTAGCTGTGACTCATTGAGTACTAAACCATAATCTCTCACCCAGTTGAAGCTGTGTGAGACTGAGAGAGATGGATATTCTTCCTATAAAGAATATAAATGAAAGTAAGGAAAAGTTGGAGCTGTTCATCTTTTAGGACCAGGTTAGATGGGGCTAGGTGGACCCCAGCTGTTATTGGCTGTAATTACTGTTACTGTCTTTAAAGTTGGTGTGTGTCATATTTACACCCATCTACATAGTTATTGTTCTCGGTGTGGTGTAACTCTAACCCGGCGTAGCTTTAGAAACTAAATGGATACGAGTGAGTTTAAAACATCTTTTTAATTGTAAAGCTTAATTAAAAATGCAGCAGCTTATCATGTGACCGCAGAGCTGACTTGATTACGAAAGCCTTGCAAGGCCTCCCATCCACTGATTTAAGTGCGTTGGTGGTCGTTTTTGTATTTCAAGGAAAACAATTAGCAATCGACTTTTCAAGTAAAAGTTAAACATGTAGCAGTGCAGGGGGGGTTGCACTGACCGATGTCATCATCGTTGCGGTCTGCTGGATCTTTTTCCAAACACTCTCGAACCAAGTCTCGGCCCAAAAGAGTGTCTGAAGCTCTCTCCAGGTCTTCATCTTCTTCCTCTTCTTCTTCACTGTCTACTGCAGCTTCTGGAAGTCCTGACAGGTCCACATCTCCCAGATCACTCTCTGTGGCCTGGAAGAAAAAGACACAGAGATCAGAGATGGTTTAGTAACAGAACTGAGAAGAAAATAAACCCAATTTTTTCAACATTGGCTGTGAAACCTCCCTTTATTTTTTTTATGTTAAATTTAATTACATTTCATTGATTTAAAACTGTGTAACTGAAAAATGGTTGTTTGCTTTTCAGAAAAATATGAGTTATTCTCAAGAGTCACTCAAAAAGTGATTAATTGTGTGAAACTACAGGACAAGAAAAGAAGACGAAGATACAAACGAGATTTTTGTATTAAAAGGAACCAAATTCAACATTCAACATTTATGTAATGAAATAGTTTTTGACAGCTACAGTAAATCAGGACAACACAAATGTCTTAAATTCTGTCTGTATACTGTATGTTCCTTCATTTTTTCATTTCAGATTTTCACTCATGAATCATCCATGTAATTGACGACAAATAAAGTTTAAATACCAGCAGGTCATCAACCACATATTTAAATCAAGCTACAATTATTTCTATCTCATCATAGTTCACAGATGGTTGGAGTTTGGATCTAAAGGAGCATGAGGGCTTTCAGGTCAGTTGGAAATTGAACCATCCAGTGGTGGTGCCAGCATTGCAGCCCCTCTGTTGGCTTTTGCAGATAGTCCTAAGAGCTAAAAGAACTGAGATGGAAAAATGAGCCTGGTTTTACAAACATCTCTCTCTGTTTTAATAATACATTTTGATCTATGCATTTTTAAGTAAGATTATTCACTCACTTCTCTAACACTTGTTCTTATAAAATAAGTTAAGAACTGGTGACATTGTGCTGCATTTACAATTCACTATCAGAGAGATAAATGATGAATGCAGGAGGAAATGCTCAGAGAGGTGCAGTAGAAGTGAAATATGCTTTATCTTTGCTCTGAACCTCAAAGGGCCTGATCTATTGAAGGTGTGAGTGTCCAAAACTATGTGTAAACTTGATAGCAACAGGGGTTCCCCTCATTCTTACGACTATTGCATCCTGCTTTGTTATGAAGAATTAAATATTGTTATGAAATAAGAAAATACTGCAATAAATATTGCTTTCAGCTTGGAGTGATATGTGTCTGAGATCAGCTCACATCAATTCAGAAGGCCTAGCTATTTAAAAATAAAAATATGGAGGAAAAATATTTACTAGAACATAAAGACAACATCATCAATCCCTCTCATTTTTTTAGACTGATGGTTAATTAAGTATTTTACCGTTAAGCAAATACTTTTCCAAATACTCTTTATTTGCTGGAGCTCAGCAATATTTTTATGTGCCTCGTCCACTAATATCCGTATCTCCATCGGGTCGAATCAGTTAGCATTTGCAACCTTCTTGCTCTGCTTCTAAACTCAAAAACCATAACACATGCTGATTCCTCATTTGAATGCTGCTGTTTGTGCCTGTTATCAATATAACAAACATTCCCAGCTGATCGGCCGCAAATCATAAGCAAACACGTAAAATTTATTTGCGTGCGCACGGTTTTTATCAGGAATCTTAGTAAATCAGGGACATAATGTGCCAATTTCTAAGCGGATGTAATCAAATCAGTGTTTTTAAAACTATGTTTTTACTGATGAACTATGATGACTTTCAAGGATACTACCTACAGAGAGTCTTTAATCTTACTTTGGAGTCTGAAAAGTAATTAAGGCACTCTGATTAGAGGATTAATGTAATTTTGGCTGCATTACTTGTGTTTTTGACCAGTTGCAGCACTTTTTTCTTCCCTTCTGGACTGCACTTTATGTTTAAGAGGAATTCAAATGATCAAGTAATCAGTGGATTACTATAATTGGAAGTCTGGATTAACATAGTTTTTATTTATTCATATATTCATTCGCTGACGTGTGTTTTAACAACACATGTAAAACACATACATGGAAAGGAATATGTAAGAAAACGAAAGTAATTATAATAATAATCATTTTCTGTTTTTATTATGTAACCATGTTAATTTGCTGCTTTAAGAACTCACTGTCAATATCAGAACAAGATTAAAGGAAAGTAACTCTTCCACTAAGACTTTAGGATGGAAATCTCACATGTTCGGTGGCAGCTGTAACAGAGCAGCAGGGAGAAGATTTAGATAGGACACGTTAGCTGTTGTAGCTGCTGGGAAGAAGTTAATATCCTGGTCTAAATGCTAAAGGATGGACTCTTTAACGAGCGATGCAGTTGTGGTCTCAGATTCTCTGGAGATTTGGAAGACAGCCAAAAGGTTTTATAGGCTTTTCTGAGGCAAGGTGATTGAGCCCACAGTGCATCCCAAGTTCAGACACAGGTCCACTCTTGTTTTCATAAATTAGGTTGGACAAGCTATTTAGAAGACAACAGAAAGAGAGCAGCTGCTCAACCTTTCCTTCTCCCAGCGCACCGGATGCAATTACTTTGGTCTAATAGATGTGAACAGACAAGCCAGACAGAATACTAAAGACAATTAAATATAAGTCCTCATCACACCGATGATTAATGACTTATGTAATGTATTAAATAATGACTTGCAATGATTTAATGAATTTGACTTTATTGATTCTTGAAGGAAATTTAGCTCACGGATTTATCAAGGCATCATTGTGAAGACAAAAACTAATGCAAAAAATTGCCTTTGACTCCAAACCTTCCTTAAAAATATTTCATAAAACAGCAGCATTTCCCTATATCATTTTCCTTATATCATTCCTTTTTCACACACTTGCACTGACATATCCGTCCCACTGAGAGCACCAGTCATTCAACAGAATTTGCCCTTTAACTCCCAAACCACTGAATTCAGAGCAACTTTGAGCTGGGAGGACATTTCTTATAGATAAGGGGCATCAGTTTAGCATTTTATAGAACAGCGGTGGGAGTATAGAGGAGTCAAAACTGCTGGAAAATTGTACAAAATATTCAAGAGTTGCAAATTAGCTTAATGCTATATACTCTAAATCTAAAACATCATTGGTTTTATACGTCCTCTATGTCTCTTTTTATAGTCCCAGATAAAACAACTATTAAAAAATAAAATAAAAAGCTGCACAATAGCAAAGAGATGAAGCAGCAGGAGGGTACGAGGACGGTGAGAAAAAGTTGAGAAGTTGGGGAGATGGTGTGAAGTGAACTGATCAGTGTTTAGATAAGAGGAGGAGCAGTAAAGAGTGTGAACATGAAGGAGAAACTGAGTGACAGCTGAGGTCCAGAGCTGAGTGGAGGGTCAACTCTTTAAGACAGCTGTGAACAAACATGGAGCTGGGTCAGCGACAAGCTGATGAGATCAGATCTATGTGATAAATACCTAATCTGAGGATGAAAAGATCTAATCCTTGTGTTAAATGTCTGACCTGGGTTAACCAGATTTGCATCAGTCTGTAATCACTCACAGGCTGTGGCAAATAAAACAGAGAGACAAATGAGTTAAAATATCTGATTTAAATGTTTTTTTTTCTGTCTACACTTTTCGTTTTTTTTTTTTT
>CM047989.1:17439552-17464545 GCA_026261665.1 Melanotaenia duboulayi | reverse complement strand
GCTAAGGTGCAAACAGGCTAGTGTAAAAAGAACATTTTCTACATCACACACACACACAAACAGGAAGAACCAACATAACAGTTGCTGCAAAGCTGTGTGAGGAACAGTGGAGGCTGAAAGAAAGGATTTATTGCAACTTTCTGTTTAAGTGAGGAGATTAAACAAGCTGAGGGATTTAAATGATTAGATGACTCGCTTATCATGCTCTCTTTTCTATGTTATTGATTTGAAGACATTTAAACGCCCTACGATTGAGAAAAGCCTTTTATTGCAAAGCACACAGAGTTTAATGCTCAGAAATGCCACAAAGAGGATGAAGCAGATACAAAAACAGAGAGTAGATTGTAGGGCACTCTTAGTTGGGAAATGAATGCAAGAAATCCAGCTTCAAATTGTGAAGGTTTTCACTTCTTTAGATTTGAATGGCTTGTGCCAGGTGATACGTTTGCTTATTTGAGTGTAAGCCTGGCCTTAGCTTACCCAAAAGTACAGAAGACTTTGAAAACCTTTGTTTCTGAAGAAAACAAAAAAACAAAAAAAGAGCTTTGTCTTTGTCAGGTAGCTGTTGATTAACTTTAACAAAGCTGAATAACTGTCACTAATAAGGTTTAGTACTTTTGGGAGCAAGGCCTAAACAAGTGTTCAGGGTTGTGTAAACAGATTTAAAACAAGAACAAAAGTCTGGCGTTTAATTGTTGAAGAGGATAAAACCTCTTAAGAGACCGATTTACAGATTCCTTGTAGAGGAATATACTTCATTATATTTGTTGTATCCCATACATTCACACTAAGACGTAACTCCGCACACAAGTCTGAACGAGCAACACACTGCTGGGCACACGCTTTTTAAATGTTTAGACAAACTCTTTGTTTGTTTANCTTGCACACACTAACAAAAATATTCACATCGCCCACAGCCAAAAAGACTCTGGTCTACTTTTGGCTTTGCAAAGTATAGCATATCTATAATGCTTTTTTAATGTTTAGACAAACTCTTTGTTTGTTTACAAATAATTACAAACAATGCATAAAGCTTTCACTCCACAGGCACTAAAAGCAGAGCACAAACATTAACTCTACAGGGCGGTTAATGAGCAGATGGGGGGTCTAAATTCAAACATCATGCATCAGCTGGAAGAAAATGGCCTTAATGGGCCAACATGAGTACAGAAAAAGAGAAGCACAATAATGTCCACTGCAGATAAAACAATCTGGTAGCACTACGTATAATATAAGGGCACGCTTTTGAGGGAAAGTCCTAATTTACCCATTTTGCTGCTTAGTTTTAAAAATATTTCCAACCTGTGATGATACTCTCCTTCACTAAACTGGTCCAGTGTCAAAGAAATAGTCCCAGGAGAAGGCAAACAAAAAGTTTAGGATTATAAAAGAACATGCCGTAGCAGCAAAAGCTTCAGGTAATTCTCACATTTAGCAGAATGTCCCTGCAGAGACAGCCTTCAATGCCATCAACAATCAAAAGAAAAACAAAGCTGGGAGGCTCCAAAAATAATGTAATTTTCCTTAGAAACGATTAAAAACTACATTGTTAATTTATCTGAAAATTGTTTTGTAATACTTTGCCAACTTCTTCTTTTATTCTGTTAAAAACACCATTTTTTGTTTTGGCATCCATACAAACAACTAAACAGGCAATTTTAAGCACTTCCAACAGAACAATTTCTCAACATTAGACATCAATTTTCCTGCTGGACCGACAATTTAACAGCTCATATACCGATACTACAGGTAAAGACTGAAAGCTTGAAAGGTTAAGTTCATTTTCTACATGTGACCTTTAATCCGCAGCAGGAAGTTCAGAGGGAGAGGAATCACCAGGATGCACAGATGACGTGTAATAATTGAGAAGAGAAGGATTATGTGGAGTAAAGGTGAGAGGTTGACTGATAAACTACAGGTAAGCGGAAAAAATTAAAACAAATCAAGAGTAACAAGATTACATATCAGGATTTTTTTTTTTCCCCTTCAAACCACATGTGTATTAATGGACAGCTGACAGTTGGTTTGACACCAGATTAGACATCCTTCATTATTTATCATTATTCATATATTAATGGTGACAAGGGGAGAGAAAAGCCATAATTTTTTATTCATCAAAAGATATCACAGAAAAAAACTTGTGCAACAACACCTGGTTAAAGTTTAGAGATCATATTGATACCAGTGCTAAACATTAAAGGAGTCATCACCTGGAAATTGCACTTTTTCAAGTTAAAACATGTGTGTTGGTGTTGGACTGAAGTGTTAACTTCCCTAAAAGCTGGTTGAGTTTTTCCGTCTGGGCTCTTTGTTCACAGCAGAACCGCCAACAAGGTTAAACTCTCGCAAACACGTGATTTTAATTTGCTCCTGTGATTTCGTCATCACAGGAGGTTATTTTAATAAGCCAGTCGCTCTTCAATGCCTAAAGTCACGCTTTAAATGTTTTAAAAAAATACTTAAAGACACTTAGAGGACAGTGGATGCATAAAAATACCAGGTGATGACACCTTTTAAGAAGCTGTATGAATATATGTGATGAGGTGATGGAGATTTTGCATTTTTGGGTTGTCTGTGCAGTCTAATAAACACGAGGAATACTTTTTACAAGCGTAGAGGTACCCACCTGGTAAATATCCGACAGGCTGCTGCTCCCTGAATCACTTGCTATACTGCATCCTGATTGGCTTGGAGCCATGTGCATCACCTGGTGGGCGTGGTCTGTTAGGTGCATCTTATTGAGGTCAGCCGGAAGCTGTTCAGACAAGAAGCAGAAAGGAGGAAGAAAAAAGTGATAACGATATTAGATTCAAAAGAGGCAGATACTTTCTCCCATTCACTGTAAGACACACACGAAAAAACAGACACAGGCACGCACACACAGGCACATGCACGCAAACAGCGGTTTCATCAGCTTGAAAGCCAGAGCTGGCACAGCTTGACATGCTGTACATCAGGATAATTAACACAAAGAGGTCAGAGCTGAAAATACTAAAGACTGCTATAAATAATCATCCAGTAAACACTGAAATGATTTCTGGTAAACTGTGAAGGTTGGAGGTGATGAACTGGTAAATCCTGCTGGCCTCATTATTACATGAGCATATATGTGCATGGTTCATACATGTAGTCACACTTATCCATCTAAAACATTCAACTAAATAAAACTAAAAAAAAAAACTAAATAACTAAACGTTTTAATGTAAACAATTAAACGTGTAAATAAAAGACCATTTTAAATGAAGCAAAGTCTGCACATTAGCAAAAAGAAAAAAAAAAAGTAAATCCACCTTTTGTTATTAATTTATCATTCTTAGTAAAATGCACATGTACATCCACACATGACAAACCAGTCCTGAGATTTCTAAGACCTGCAGCACTACAATGGAAAAATGACCCGTAAGCATTGCACAAGTAATGAAAATAATAATAAAGCTAAATGATTGACAGAAACTATGTTTGATTATTTGGTTAGTTAAGAAAAACATATGCACTGCAAGCAGCCTAATCATTGGTACTTACATCTAGAGCCACGCAAGTACAATGGTTTCTGTTTATTTAAGCTTAGGAGTCATCTCCTTCTGACAAATGTTGTAATTTATAAAAAAATAATTACTTTTTTTCATTTGGATTATTAATTAAAATCAGTGATAACATGATGGCCGTGTTTACCACCAACAGCAACACTGTTCTTTCAATGATCAGCAACTAAAACGCATCAGTAAAATAACTAAATATTTGTATTTAATCAAGAATTACTACACAAACTAAGTCAAGTCTAAACAATTTACATAGTTTACATTCATGTTATAAAGGAGAACTTTGCCGTTTGTTGAGTACACAGTAAGGTTTAGTACATTTTGCTGAACATACTGAAAGTATTTGCCAAGAATAGTTAAATAGTTACTTTCTAATCAATACAAGTGTGTATGACTGAGTTCGATGAAAATCATACAAGTCCATGTTTAAATGCTTCAGCACCATGGACAGAGAGAAAAATGCTCTGACCCTGAAATAAACCCCAACTTCCAGTTTCCAACCTGCTGTAAACACACACACACACAAAGATGTAGTCCACATTTTGCAGGCTGGTTTTCCTGATTTTAGCCACTATTTAAGCAACTCCTCATCTATTCATAACGGTGATGATTAGTTTTCATCTTTCATTAAGTACATATGAAAATCTCTGAAAACACAGCACAAAACACATCAATAGAAATATAAGACATTCAGTAGAAATAAAGATGTTCAGCATCAATAACACTGACTCTTGGAGGATGTGATGACAAAATGTTAAAGGCTCCAGAAGCTCTGCTGAGCTAAAATCCTGCAGCATTTCCAATGTGTTTCAGCAAAGGTCAGATCCAAGTTTTACTCAAAACTAACAAATAAATAATAAAACTAATAATGAGGCCAGAAAACTAAAATGCATCCACTTAAATAGATTTTAAATTATGATTTAAGATGCTAAGAAACAAATTCTAAAAATTAGGGCAGCCCATCATGAACAACTGTGTCTGGAACCACATCTGCTTCTTCTACAACCTTCAAATCTAAAGTCTCACCAGCTGGGATCTGGGCAAAGTCAGGGTGAGGGAAGACGTCCTCCTGCGACACCAAGACAACCTGCAGCACATCTCCTCCATCGCCACACCGGACAGCGCTGGCCGTCCAAACACGCACATAAACAGTCGTTTTAACACTCCAAAGTCACACCAAGCCAAACTGGGGCTTGGAAGCTGGCTGAGGCTGCGCGCAAACCACGGTGCCAACATGCAATATTAACGAAGTTGAGTCTGGGGGTTCTGCCCCCTCAGTGCTCTCTCCTAATAGGCCTGTTGTACCGTACATCCTCATCAGCACTTAAGCCCCTCTATCTTCAAACCCACAAGGGAAAAAAATCAGTATTGATGGGGGGAGTTTAAAAAGTTCAATGGCTTGTTCTTAATGTGAAATTTATTAATAAGCAATAGTCGTGTTTATTAGTGCACAGATATCATATAAACAACATCAAGAAACAGATTTAAGCAGATTTGACTACATTCACGTTTTTATCATTAAAGTTTTACTGTAAAATCTAAATATAAAAAACATTTTCAGCCTTAATTCTCCAGCAAGCTGCACTATAGATAATTTATAGTTTTCTAATTAAATAAAATATGTTTTGCATTGATTTATGTGAGTTAATAATACCACAATGTAAATAATGCTATTAAAATCGTAACAGTGCTTAAACAGAAGATTCGTATCTAAAAAGTGTGCTATTACAACATTTGCATACACGTAATGACTCTGAAATGAAGCGCAAGTCCTGACTGGAGGAGCATTTGAGTAAAATCCATTTCCTATTAAGTACAGCATTGTAATATATTGTGTGATTCCACCATCGACCGGTAGACAACACGCATTCTTAACACGGCTGGTTTTATCGACTGAATTACACAAAATAGCACCTATATGCAACCCTCCACCCGCGGTCCTGATGCTTGTTGTTGACCAACAACCTTCATTGGAGGTTTACTGTGTTTGTTTGTGAATGAGAAGTGGCAGAAAAAAGCAGGAGAAAGGACAGAGAGTTATTACTAATTTCATCAGACTTAAATACATATTGATTTTTGTATGATGAAGGAGGTATGAGGCATCCTACGTTCATTATATGATCACAAGAATTCACAGGGACAGACTCTGAATCAGGTCCGTGTTTCAAACACAGAAGAAAACCAGAAACAGGAGGTTCAAAAAATATTACATCTCCTCTTGCGGAAAGTGTTCAAGACGATGATAGTAGAAGTGATTTAGATGGAAAGAAGAGGTACATATCACAGACTTTAGAGGTGAGGTTAAAGTTCTGTGTCATGCTGTCTACTACAGCATGAGGTGGCTGATGGTGGTACAGATTAGTCTGATAATCCACCAGCTATGCTTAAAATAAGTGAAAGAAAGGCGGATATTTAACACAATAAAATCCCAAGAAGACTCTGCAAGAGCAGCTGTGACATCCTACACTGCTACCCAGCAGAGCAAAAACAAACTAAATAAAAACAAATTTGGACAAAAGTTGAATGGAAGAACAGAGGATGATGGCAGAGTGGTGAGTACATGAGAATGCATAAGATGGCATGGAGGAATCTAGCAAAGTGGGAAGTGAAGGTCTCATGGCTCCTATTCACACCACAGACTTAATCCTGCTCTAATCCCCCACTTTTCCTCTCCCAGCAGGCCAAACCAGGGGTTGTGGGTGGGGTGAGAAGGGTCTCCCATTTTCCTCATGCATTAAGGATGAGAGTTAGGAGATTAAATATAAATGTGTGAGGTTCCTTCAGCTGTAGAACTCTATCATGTCAAAGAGTGGGCACAATTATAGAAGCAGTGGGCTTTCACTGCTGCAGGAGTCTGATTTACTCCAGAGAAATGAACCTATCATCTGTTGTAATAAGAGGCTAACAGAAATTTGGTTTAAGTAAGATGCAGCAGCTAAAGATGGAGCGAATCCACGAGGATCAAGGCCTGGAGGTAGATAAATACCAAGTTAATACAAGCTTAGCTGCTTAAAAATAAACTATAGGTCAAAAGAATACAGCTGGATCATATGATTCGTTATGACATGAGATCAACACTGGTTTGTATTTACAGCAGCATTTTCAATATGTGTAAATGTATGTGGCATTTCTACACTGTTTAACATCCAAATGAGGGCCTTCTGTCCATTAAGAAGAATAACAACATTCAAATAGCAGCTCTGCATTATAATTAGTTTTTCTGTAGACCAGCTCAAGTCCCTGCAACCAAAACAAACCTGCTATAACAAATAAGTTTGATTTGGAAACCTGCATTTGCAGCAGTTTTACGAATGAGATTAACTAACTGAATGCTTCGTTCTACCAATTTCCTTAGTGGAGAGATGGACTCTAAAAGCCAGATTTGCCATTTAGCCGCACAGAACACTGACTGGTTTGTCTAAATGCATTATATTGCTGGGATAATCTTCAATGCATTGTTGGTCAATGAAGTAGTTGGTTTGAGGAACCTGAAGGGACAATACACTAGAAAAAAAAAAAAGAATGAAAGGAGGATGGCGCAAAAAAAATACATTTGTCACCAAAAAGGAGTCATTGCATCAGTTTTCAGACTCTACAGTGTTTTACACAGGAGTTGTTTGCTTGTAAACTCCAAATTTAATAATGAAATAGCAGGAAACATCTGCGATTTTACTAAATAGCCCCAAAACAGAGACAAAAGAGTCTTCCACGTGGTTAGAAACATACTGTTCATAACAGGAGAGACCAAGAGGATTTGAGAGAGGTTATATGGCCAACGATGGAGCCTAGATAAACACACGCACTAAGGCATGCACACTAAATGACATGCAGAGATAGACAGGAAAAATGAGCACAATATATTTCAATGAATAAAAAGGATAAATAAATCGTCTCAGTAATTAAAATATGATGCAGTTGATGAATCCTGATAAGGAGGATAATTAAAGCAGGTACAATAAACAAAGAAAAACAAAGCATGATGAATATTTTAAGACAACTGATGTATATTTTAACAGTAAACATAATAGCTATATCAAGCTAGTTCAGCAGGGAAATTTTGTTTACACAGTAAAGAGTGTTTTTTGCTTTTTTTTTTTAAAAAAAGAAGGTATATTTGTATTTGTCATGAAAAGATGAAAGAACACAAGAAAGAGAGCTGTCAGCTCTAGAAAAGATGCACCATTCAAGATCGATGTATGGGAGAATCTGGCAACCAAAAACAGAACGAAATGCACACTTCACCCCACTAATATCCTGTGTCATAACATTTTTACGATAATGTATCAAGATGGGGCACAAAGCCCAGAGTCAAGTATCATAAATCCACCTCCAGCAATCAAGCTGCCAGCTCATTTCTACTGCTTTGCTTTTCTGCTAGTAGCAGCTCTAAGATCCTCTGAGCTGAGCAAATACAGCCACGGTGATGAAAACTGAGGTCACTGTCGGGGTACCTGACACTAACAACGCTGGCCTGTAGATGTCAGCAGTGAAGAACTGACTTGACATGACCTGAGAAGTACAGCCGAGCTGAACAGCCATCAATGTCAGCTGAAAGGACAGAGAGTGAACTTCACACATGCTTGTATGTGTGGGTCTTAAAACAATGGATGCTCTTTTTAGATTGGACAGAATAAAAGTGGTGAATATTAAATCAGATTTTTTTTTTATTTATTAAAAAAAAAAGGTAAATTCTATGCTGGGCTTCCCCCTTTCTTATGGATTTAGTACATAATTACACATTTATAGGAGATTTAGCTGCAGTATGTCCTCAGGCATCACAGATGACACCATGTTGATTTCTGCAGCAGGTTGTTAACCCAGAAACCACATCACAGATAGCAGCAGTGCACCTCTGCACAGGAGAACAATGCAGCTACTGTCTCACAGCTCCAATGAGCTAGTCTGTCTTTGATATAGCACTTCACTTAGTGCATGAATCTGATTTCCGCTGGTTTTCTGAAACTATCTGCTCTGTTTCTCTGCATTATCTCTTCTCGACCCATCTCGCCTTCATGGTAATTAACTCTGTCTCTGTCTATCTCCCTCCACTCTACAGCTCCCCTGTCACTACTGTGCTCTGCTTCTGTCACCTTCTCATTTGACTTTAACCCATTTCTGTCTCTTTTTAAGGTGTTTCTTTCTTTTCTTTTCCTTTTAACAAAATGTTAATTTTGAATCAAAGAGAGCTAGAATGAATAAAAAAAACTGCAAGGAGGCTCATCATGCTAGCTAGGTGTGAACATGGGCTCTGATGTCTGAAAATGGGCACACAGTCACACAAACACACACAAGGCTCCAGATTTAGCCCTGTAGTCCTGGAGAAAGCTTTGATCAATCCAGGTCACACTAATGTCTTAAGCAATGGACAGCGTCAGGAAAGGCATACAGAGACAATAATGCATGCACACACAAGTTAACACACACACATTTGTGAAGAGACAAGCCCACAACAACAAGTACAAAGACAAACTCATGCAAACCAACACATGTGAAAGCTGTATGCACTTGTTCAGCAGAGTTGAGCTCACTGAGCACGCTTAGCACTCGAACATGCGCCACTCCATTACGGGTAACTTCTCAGCCGGTTGGATTAAGATACAGAGCAGGAAGACAGATGGAGATGGACAGAAAATAGAGGCACCTGGGGTGAATTTGACTGACAGAGACGAAGGAAGAGTTGGCTTAAACAGAAGAGTGAAAGAGGCAACAGGAAGAGAAGGGGAAACTGAACCAAGTGTGTGTGTGTGTTTGTGTGAGAGAAAGAGCTCAGAAAATAATAAAATAGATAGGACTGACAGTGTGGGGTGGAATGAGGATGAAGTGAAAGTGAGGCAGAAGATGAAGATAAAAAGCCTCCAATATTCTCTCAAGATTCCAATTTTTCCTCAGCTCGGACTACCATATCTCTGGCAATGTGACTCTGTGTGTGTGTGTGTGTGTGTGTGTGTGTACCAGCTGGAGCAATGGGAGATGTACTGAATTGAAGCTGAAATTGGAGGTGACAACTGCAAAGACAGACATGTAACAGAGAGGGGAGGGGGGGAGAGACAGAGTACTGCTGGAGTTAGCTGGGGACCACATGAGGAGATCATGACTCTAATGCTGTCAAGCAGAGAAGACGGTGTGTGTGTCCACAAATCACATGCACTCTCTCTGGCTCACAAACACACTTTGCTGAGTTTCTCACAGTGGCAGTATTTCATTTTTTTTCCCCTCAAAACTTGGATCTAATTTGCAACAAAAAAATCTTTAACAAAAATCAAAGTGAAATGCGTCACCACTGCTTCGCATTACTTGTTAATCGATTCTGCTGCTCTGCAAATTAAGACTCCAGGAAAAATGGAGAGAAAAACACCATGTGAGTCTGATCACACTCAGAAAACCTCTTTTAGTTTGATATAAACTATTGTCAGCCTAAAATCAGTGTGATGCTTCGGTTTATAGCCACATCTGTCTTCAGCTCAGGAGAATCAAAGTTTAGTAGGTTGATCCCCAGTTCATACAGGCCACAGGTTGAAGTCTTCCTGAGGAACACACTGAATTGGTGTGTGTGACAGAAATAAAATTACACGTGTGTAATCAAAAAGCCTGCCACGCATGTGAGAGGTAAACAAGAATAAATGCATTTCATCTAAGGTTTACACTGTTTTAAATCATAGTTATACTGATTTAATATACTACCACAGAGTTTAAAATATGTGGGCACTTTGAAAGCTCTAGAGGCTTGGCAGTGTGACGGCTACCCAGCAACAAACAGACCACTTTGACCTCAATTTGTTGCATCAACTTTTACCCAACTTTAGAAAAATGCACTTTTCCTTTAGCAAAGGAACTAACGCTGCAAAATGCTTCACAACAAAGGAAATGTACAGTTGCTGCGATGCACAACATCAATGTTGCAAAAACAATTTTAATATTTTAGTCATATTTTTGAAACAGGTGTTTTAATGAGGGCAGCAGCCACAGAGAGAAAGTGCCCCTTCTATGCAGCTGTTGATATTACACCTTACGTTAGCACTATTTAGTAAAGTATTTATTTATATATTATAAGCAAAATCATAAATGCAATATTCAACAATGACATTGTGTATTGCGTATTTTCCTAATCTAATTGCCCTACTATAAGTTCAAAGTATCTTTTTTTTTCCTTTTACTGATTTAAATAAGTAGTTGTTTGTTTGTTTTTATTTTTATTTTTTATTTATTTAAAACTTTTTTTGCAATAGCTAAGCAAATTGAGAGCAGCCACACCTTTGTCTCATGCACAAGTCAAAACAATTAGACTTTTCTCTTATTTTTATCCTGCAGTTTATTTTCAGCAACATGTGCTAAAATGTTTTGGAAAAGAAATGATGCATTAATAATATAATAATATAAATCGGACAAAACTTTTTTCTGCTTTTTAAAAAAAAAAGAAAAAGAAAAATTGATAGAAAATTTCCCTAGAAACAAATGAACCCCAAATATTTATTTATTTATTTTTGTTTAATTATCTCAGTTGGGAGAATAAACCTCCCCCTGTGACTTGGCAGGCTCTGGTTAGTGAAGCACAAGGTTCAACAATAATTGGCTGGCAAGTTCCTGGACTGGACAGACACTAGCTGGCAACTCTCTGCAGTGGATCAACGGCCATTAGTTGGCAGTTTCAAGGCTGTGCTCTGCCAGTATTGTGACAGACTGGATGCAGAACAGCATCAGCGCTGCCAAAGGCCTCTGACTTTTGCCCCAGTTGTTTGACGTTGGAAAGAGACAAAGAGTATGCAAAAGAGCAACAGAATATAAAGAAAAAGAGAGACAGGAAGGGAGGAGGGTTTTGTGCTTATGTGACGTTTATGTCTTCATTAAGCATCAGATGCTCACACAGGTCCTAAAATCCTGAACATATAACAGCACCACCAAACGCAGAGATAAACCCTCAAACATTGGTTATCGTATGTGTCTAAGAATTTTTCTTCACGTGGCAAAACATTAAATATCAGGGTCAGAAGCAATGATATAAATGCTTCATCCAGCCTCCCTCCATCTGAATAAAAGCCACTGGTGTGGATTTTCTTGGTGAGTAACGATTAAATCGGCTGAATTCTCATTCATCCCCGACTATGTTTACAACTCACTCAGTCGTCTGGCAGCTTCCATGGCGAAAATAAGTAATTGGCACACATCGGCACCCCTGAAGAGATGAGTATTCTTCACTGGAGGACTGAAAATTACAGCCAGGCTTAAGAGGAAATTCCTTTCAGGTGGCATCTAGAGTGAGTATTTGTGTGTGCATGTGTGTGTGCTAGGCAGCAGGTAGCAGGCAGTAGTTGCTGCTGGAAAGTGTTAGTTGTTTCTAAGAAATATGCAATCTGTTACTATCTGTCGGCCCTCCGCCTCCACACCCAGCAACACCTGGATGAGGGTTTTTTCTTTAAGAAAGAAGCAGAATGAATCTCAGTTTGAACACCTGTGCATTACACAATTTTTGAAGGTGAATTCATTGGGACAGTCAACAAGATTTAGTAAGAATAAGGTTTTTTATTCTTTTTCTGAGAAATCGTTCCCATCTGCATCCTTTTCCCTTCATTTATCTTTTCTTCCTTCCTTTCCTCCTCTATATTCTGTAACTACTACTTTATCCTGGTGCTAAATAAAGGCTATTCCTTGCATTGAACAGGTTGATTTAGGGTCAACTGAAAGGATGGTACTGTTTCAGCTTCAGTGCTGCTCCAGTATTTAAACCATACATCCTCTGTAGGGTGGGCTGACTTCACAGGCTTGAATATGCAGCTTGTGAGTCATGAATAAAATCTTACTAACGAATATTACGAGGATTTAAAGCCCAGACCCGTTTGTAAACAAAGTCTCTGAGGTGAAACGCAAGTCTTATGAAATGTTCAATGTGTGTATTTGTCTGTCGGCGCAAACCTTCTTTTGTGCTATTACTGTGTGTATTTGTGAGACTGTGTGTGTCAGGAAGCTACAAGGCGTCTCTGTCTGAGCCCCTGAGGAAGGTGGGCCATGGCCAGGTCTGCCGGATGCAGGAGGGAAGGGAAAACACCCAGCTCTGGTACAGATACAAACACATGTGCTTACACACATGAAAAAAACAAAAAAAACAAAAAAAATAACAAATGCAAATACACACATTGGTACATACAGACGCAAACAGCGTAGTACCTCCTGGCTCCAATCTGCTAACAGATGCTTCCTGCCCTGTAGCCCAATCCACAGAGCTGCACACATCGCGTCCCTGGCACCCCTACAGGTTGACCCAGGGGCCGGTTGGAGGGGGCAGCTCCACCCTGTGGTTCCCTATGTGGTGTTTTTGTTAATGTTGGATCCTGTTCCACTCTGTTGGCCCACTCACTTTACCCAAGACAGAGCTAACTGCAACTCTGGCACCGCGGCCAGGCAGACAAGCCCGGAAATTAACTTTTTTTCTAATTAATCCTGAGCTCCAAATATTTACTAGATGTTTTTATTATTTAGATAAATAAAAACAGTTAGTCAGTGCAACTGCTGGATTAAATGAATAGCAGCTAATATGGATTAAAAAGGTTATTTCCAGGACAGTGTGAATTTGAAATCATGCTGCTCCTGACGTACCACACAGACGAGCCAGAGATGTCAGCTTGTATTTAAAAAGTAGTTTCTAAGTATTTGTATGTAGTTGCTTTATGTGAATGAAAATAAACTGGAAATAAAATATGCAAATGTCATGTGTCCTTAATCCACACTTGAGACTCTAGAGGTTCATTTCTCTTTTTCTCTGCATATGACAGTAAAAATGTCCTTCTTTCTATTTTTTCTTTTTGTACCAAAATGGATATAAAGAACTTTTTCCTGCCCCATCACATTTGTTTTCATAGAGGCATCCCACACTCCAGCTGCTTCCTCCACATTATCCTCCTCTTTGTTTCACACACAAATTCACAAACAGCCACAGAGCAATCACCCAACCGACCCATCTTGTATTTATAAATGCCCTTGAAAATTATCCAGTAAAGGCTCTCTGGTTGTGCAGGCAGACGAAGAGATGGGGATCAATAGCAGTGGGATAATGGGAGCTAGTGAAATTGAGGGGGTGGTGGCCCTGAGTGCTTGAAACATCAGCACTTGAATGTGTGTACGTGTGTGTGTGTGGAGTACAGTGGGGGTGGGGGATAGTAGCTCATGACTGACAGGCCTCTGGCACAGTGTTTAGGGTCTGCATATACAGTGAGGGTGAGTAATTTATGTGTGCATGCTCAAGTGGTGGGTATCAGTGCAGTGTGCTTGCATTTGGGACTGGCTCATAAGTGTGTTTGTGTGTGTGTGTGTATGTATGTTCAACTGGATTTGGAGAGTGAGAGGTCAGCAAGTTCAAGTGCCACATGCAAGGGTGTAAGAGTTCATAGACAATAAATGAGTGTTTTTGTGGACATGAGCGGCCTCATTTTCAGCACATTCAGCCTTGTAATGTAGAGTGGGCTTTTAAGCAAAATAAATAAATAAATAAATAAAAACGGCAAATCATAGCCAAGGGACAATCATTACACAATTGAGGACACAACACGGGCTGTTTTATGCTACTCAAACCACTGAAACATTTAAAAAGTGCGGATTGGTTCGAACTGCAACAAGAGGTAAAGTAGGAAGGCATAAAGCTTTTTGATTGGAAGATTTATAAAACAACAGGAAGTGGTGCCATCAAGAATTAACTAGTCTTATCAATCTCTAAATCTACTTAATCTACTATTGAGAATCTAGGAATAAAAAGTCTTTTGTGGTTTGAAAGTCAACATATACTCTTACAGGTCATGAAGCAGAAGCCCATTCAGTCTAAATAAAAGATGAGAGATGCATCCACAAAACTAATGACTTAAAAAAACAGTCCCTTCAATATTTTCTGGAAACACAAAGGACTGTAGTTTAAACTCTAACAGAGGTGAAAGGCACACTTTATCTACTAAAATACATGTTTCAGTAACAAAAGACTGAACTCACATTCTTTCTAATGGTCTTGATTAGATCAAATATAGCTAAAATTATGTTCTAATCTTTAAACAAGTATGGTTAGTTTTAATTGTAATTATCCATTTAAAAAACACACAAGGTGTTTTGAAGTAGTTTTGGAGAAAATGTCATGCTTCAAAAGGAGCTTCTGTAAGAGATGCCCATGGAAGTGATGCAGAAAAAAACATCAATGATGTCTGTTTTTGTTTTGAAGGACTGAATAGTAATTTATGACTTATGGCAGGCGAGTAGCGCATGGCCTGGCTAAATGCAATCCATATTGATCTTTATCACCCCCACTTCCTGTGCATATGATATCCTAGACCTCCCTTGGCATGCTAAAAGCTCTCTCTTTGCACACTCTCTCTGTATTGTTGCTTCTTTCTCTTTGTGTTTTTGCCAGGACACCCCCTCCACCACCCCTTCCCCAACTCTTAAGCTCAAAGACCACACTAGCTTGACACCCAGCATGGAGTGTATCAGTTTGTCTGTCAGTCCGTCTGAAGGACTGAGGTCGGACTAAATCAGCCAAGGCCAGTTTGAGGAGGCAGTGGCATTAACCTCACCTGGCAAAGGTCAGAGCATAACTCACAACTTCTTCACATGAACTACCACAAGGTAGTTTACTGTTATGTTACTGATTTAACAACACAAGCCTTTCATTACAGTAGCTGGCTGTAACTGCGCCACGAAAGGAATGGAGTGAAACTGGTCAGAGTGGGGAAAGCCTAGCAATGAATAACCTCACCAAACTACGTTGCTCTCATACATCGTCACACTTCCTCGTCATTGTTTTTGCACATTTCTCCCTCCAGTGAAAGGGCCAGTGTGTAGGATGTAATGAGGCACAAACTGTATAGTTAACAAACCAAATATGACCCACCAAGGCCCAAACTAGCGCCTGCAAAATAAAATGTAATAAAAAAAAAGCACACATACATACACACACACACACAAAGCCTGCTGTATGGTTAATGTTTGAATAGTTTCTTTGGTGCTCCTGTTGCAATGCCTCATGGCAAAGATGCAGCATGGATTAAAGATGAATTGCTCGTTGTAACCTTATAACAACACATCTTCAGAGCCGCATCTGGGCATGAAAGAAGTTTAACGCTTGAAGGTGTTCAGCTCCTAATCAGACAGTCTGGGTATGAAGCCACAGCACTGAACAGTCAGTCAATAGACAGTACTGGAAAATAATTATTTTATTTATTCCACTCAATAGAGGCTGACCTCTTTAATGCAGCAATCTCTTCCATCTGGCTCTGGTGATGACTGGTCGACCAGTAACTAGTTTATATCGAACACATAATCCAGCAGTTTAAACAGAAAGGAAGCTTTTCTTGGTCTATTTAAAAAACATCTGTATTCCTCTAAAACCAAGTGTTCACTTGTTAAGCTCCATCTTGTAGGATTGTAGTGCACTGATACACTGAGGTTTTTTTAAAATGGCTCTTATTTGGATATGCTAGACGCTTTGTCTGTCTGTCAATCTGTCTGACCCGCCATGTCTTCCTGCCCTGACACTAAATCCATCTTCCAAGTGAAGCTCACGCCTACAAACAGCTCCACAGCAGCATTACTATTCAGTGGTGAGCGGGTCCAGACAAACTGATACTGCCAATATTCAGCAGGGCCCATTGATTGCTGAGGAAAGCAAAGGCAGCAGCCTGGATCGGCCCAGTGGCTCTTTATTTTGAGTTTCCAAGCAACAGATAAATTGGTTAAAGGGACATATTTCGGGTTATTTAAAGATGGCTGGCATTTGGAGCAGAAACAGAGCAACCTGTGAGAGCGAAGATGGCTTAGAACAATGTTTTTCAATCCAGTCAACACAGGACCCACTGACCTGCATGTCTTAGATGTGTTCCTACTCCAACACACCTGATTCAGGTTAATGAACTTCCACATCAAGTTCATTACAAGCCTGTTAACAAACCATTCATTTTATTCAGGTGTATTAAAGAAGGGTTGCTTCTAGAAGATACAGGGCAGTGGTTCCTGAGGACCAGGAATGGGAAACTCTGGGTTAGAATATACTAAAAACAGATCAGAAAGGAAGGAGTTAAAAACAAAAACAAAGAAGAAGCTCATTGGTAAACCCATGTAGGCAGCGGCGAGGGTCATAACAATATGACAGGTCCTCTAGCATCATTTTAATGTATGCTGAGGTTGAGTTATGCTGGAGTGAGCAGGAAATGTTTAAAGGGACAGTTCACCCAGTTCAATACAACAATAAAATGAAAGCACAATGAAATGAAATGACAACACATTTAAAGCCCTTTAAAGACACAAACTGACCCAAGAAGACCTCCTGTTGAACTCTGGGGATTTTATTAGAAAAGTAAATAAATATAAGTCTCTTAAATGCTCAGCACCTCAATAGAGAAGTCCTCCTGGCTTCACGGAGCAGCTTTGCTGGCCTACATTTCACTGTCTGTCATCTGATGCCAAATTTCCAGCCACACACTCAATATTTCAATAACTATCCTCTGATGTTAGAAATTAGGGCAGGCAAGTACGATGTGCTACTGGTGAGGACTGCTGCCTAAAGGCTAAATAAACTCTATACCTTTATGGTAGTTTAGCCTTCAGTCCAAGTTGGAGGAAAGTTAAGATTTAGAAAAGATGCTAAAGTCAGCTGGCAGACACAACTTTCTGCAGAGAGGCCAAACTAAATCATTTGTTTGAATCAAACAAACTGCTCATTTCTTTTCTGTCTTACAGCTCTTGTAATACATGAGTGCATTGTTGAATGTATTTAAAGCAAAGATGCACATAGTTGTAGTTGTATTGAACATGCTGGTGGTTTATTCAACAAGAAGCTCCCTGTAAGGCAAAATATGACTAATTCCAGCCTATTCAAGGTAGAAAATAAGTACGTATGTGTAGAAAATAATTAGCTTCTGAGAAGGCAATTATAAAGCAGCGAAAACGTCTAACACAAAATAAATAAATCAATCAATAATAGATCATCTTTTTTTGTCTCGTTGCTTCTATTTTCAGCTGCTCCCTCAAAATTCTCATCATTGTCCAGAATTTCCCTCCTTTTGTCCCCTTTGAGTTTCCACGATTTTGTTTGAGGTTAAATGCTTTTGCAGACCACCCTCACACTGTGCTTCCCTTTTCCTCAGCGTTTCTGATCGCTGCTGTACCTCCAGACAGAGCCTAATTGGAGGAAACGAAAAACTTAATTAACCTTTGCAAAAGTTGGGCTCATCAAGGATGCCGACCAATTAATAAGGACTTTGAACAGGCAGTGCTAGATGAAACCTCAGCAGCTCTAGGTGGAGGATAAATAAGCTTAAATGGACCAGTAATAACACACAGATACACTAGTTCGATTTCAAGTCGGTAGAAAAAGAATTATGCTTAATGGCTTAAATAATGGTAACAAAAACAGAGTCTAAGGGATGAGATGTAGACTTGAGACTTGTGGACCTAAAAAATCAGCACCTCTGAATCCCTCAACTTCAAATAACAGTGTAAGCCTGTATTATCTATTAGTGTATACAACTGCCTCTAAGTAACTTATATATGAATATTATTTATTATTAACACCATCCAGAAACTGTCTTTTTTATATATAGTTTTGATATTTGACTTATAAAAGTTATTTCTCAGTTTCTGTTTCTAACTCTTCAACTGTTTATTGGTCGTGCGTTACAGCAAAGTCATCATATGTAGTTTTCACATTGATAACATCAAGAAATGTAATATCTTAAATCATAATGTAGATCTGTCTCAAAGTACTTCAGCAACTAAATTCAATGTTTCCTTTAACAATCTTTTGTTTAAAATAAAAACAATTAGCTTATATTGAACTTATACACTATAAAGCAATGCATAGAAGGTCAGATGATTGTTTCACTTTAATTTAAAAAGCAAACTCAGTGTAATTACTTGGGTTTGCACGTCTGCATTGATGAGCTGCTATACAGTTTATTTCCTCAGCACTAGACCCCTTTAGACTACAGACAGCTCAGTGTGATAGGATGATGGACAACAGTAAAGCTGGGTAAAAAGATTTACAAGAGATTTTTCTGTACCATGTGTCATCTTAGACTAAATATCTTCCCTCTTTATCCTCCTTCATCTCCAGGGACCTAATTATTACTTATCATTCTGGAAGCACACACACAATGAAGACAAACATCTTTGAGGCTTTCAGCACCCAGACGGATGCTCCCAGAGTGACAGGCGTACGGGGATCTATGTGAAACTCATTCTGCTAGAACAACCGCAGCAGAGCGATCCTGGCCTGTTGTCACGAGGCTGATCCTTTACAACAGTCATCCATACCTCAATATCAAAAATAGGTCAAACAAGAGACCCTAAAAACCAAAACAAGCAATACTTTCTGCTCTGAAGATGCTTTTCTTACATCATCACATAGTTGACCAGAGGCCAACACTGGCAGATTATTTTGGGAAATTAAATCTAGGCCATCAAACTGTTAATTATACACACAGCTACATCATTACCAGTTCTGTGAGGAGTACAGGGAACAAGGCAGATGAGATGGACTGACTGTATCAGCTCACAATAAGAAAAAAACAAAGAAAAAAAACTTTCATGTAGTGTACACATCATTTGTTGTCATGGCTACAACTGCATATTTCAGCACAAACCGGGACCTTCATAGGGTTTAACTTCATCTGCTGAGATTAAATGAATGTAAACACCAAATTTAAAGGAAAAAAAACGCAAAAGCACAATGATAACAACCCCAAGTGTTGTTTTTGGAAACCCTTGAATTACTTTGGAGAATAAGGATGGCTGCTGTTGCAGATGCTGAGGAAAACAAAACATTGGTGCCAAGCTAGAAAAAAAAACCCCACATGTTCAAAACATCACAGCTGTTCAGAGACCACAGAGCACCTGGCATTATTTCTCAGATAAACAAAAAGAGGTCTGGAAAAAAATAGATTTTCTAACCCTGATGCATAAAAATAATAATTTGTCTTTCATTCATGGGATTATTTAAATTTTAAATCCATCTTTCCTTACATTGCAGGGACTGGAAAAGACTTAGGCATGATGGCTGCAGCTACAGATATTAAGATTTCTGAATATGTTTAAAATTCTGATTTAAACTAAGCAGTAATACATTTTATATAGTATAAAGTAGTATACATTTCATATAGTAATAATATTTGTTATATGCATATGAATGAAGCTCATCATCTCTGATCCTCCACCCTATTGCTCCCTTACCCTCCACCTTCAAAAATACACACACACACACACACACATACACACAAGCACAGAGGCAGCAGCATCCTAAGCCAGAGGCACCGGCCAGAAAAGGGATTACGACATCGCTTACTTTGGAGGACCACGGCTGCAAGCAGTTGGCATAGCAACGGACTAGGAAAGCCATTTCCACAGGAGGGAGGGTGCCAGCGAGGGGAAGTTTCCCCTTCGTTCGGCAAGATATGAAGAAAAAAAATGAATAAGTAAAGGAGGGGGGCAAAGGGTGGCGCCACTCTTTTTGTTGCAAGAGAACAGTCCGGAAAGTGGTTTGATTTGGCGGCAAAGAATAAAAGATCCACTGTCAGGTGTTACTATGGAAGAAGACTTTCAGCCAAGACAGACCCACTCATATGTAAAGCTCTCTGTCTTCGACCAAGACCAAGGCAACTGCAACACTCAGAGTAGTAAAACCTGAAGGATGTTCTAAACTAAACCCAGAGAGGACGGAGGCTGCACAGTGAAGGATAAATCCATGAAAATTAACGTGCAAGTTTTTAATCTTTGTTCAAAGTTAAGTGAAGAAGTTCACGGAGTCTATTTTGGCCTCTTGAGGATGCACTTCATCAGAACGCATAGGTTGTTCTCCTTAAAAGATGAGTCAGTGCTAAATAAAAAGAAAGGTTTGTCTGCATCTGCAGCCTCTCGCCTGACTTCAGGTCATCCAAACAATCCCTCTTCACCTCCCAAAAGCCTTGATCATCAATCTGTAGTTCCTCTTTTCTCCTCATACACTCTCGCTGTCTGTTAAACTCCTTCTTCTGTGTCTTTGCAACTCTTTTTCTCCTCTATAAAGGTCCAGTGATGCATGTGCATGTCCAGCGGTGCAGCTCCATTGGTAAGGGCCAGTGATCCTGTTCCTGCGCCCCAGCTTCAAGATCCAATCCCTGGATAGCACTTGCACCTCACGCCGGCATTCCTCCTCCCCCTCCCATCCTCAGAGAGACGCTACCGTGGATGGATGCTGCGCTGTGGAGAGCCGGCCACTAATGGAGAGAGTGGGAACGAGGAGAGGAAGGAGAAGGGAGGGGAATCCAGCTGGAAAAGAATGACATCACCTGTGCAGTGGGAGAGAGGGAGGGAGACGGGGAAACAGAGAGAGGGAGTGGGTGGTGGCAGAAATGAAGCATGCAGGGAGAGGGGGGGGCTGCATTAGATGGATTGGCTGCTGAGCAGATGTGGATGAAGGAAAGAGATGGACGGAGAAGGAGAATGGGAGAGACGGAGATACAGAGGAAAGCGAGGGGACATCTTTATTGATCTGCTGGTAACATAAAGCTGAGTGTATTGAGGCAACCCCCTCCCCTTTGTGTTGCTCCGCATAAATTACTAAAAACAAGGAGGGCGCATAAATCAGAGCCCCCTGTGAAATACAAGGGCAGACGCTGCTGCTATTTTGGCGAAAGCGAACATGCGACACAATAGCACAGAGCGATAAAAAGGTTTTCCCCTTCAGAAAGCGTTGATGTGGAAGATTTGTAACACACAACACAGAATTTCACACACTGATCACAGATGCAGCAAATCCCTCTGATCCAGTCGACTGTTGGGCAGAAAAACAAGCTAATAAAGGCTTTAGGGTCGTGTAGTCTGCGGCTGTAAATGATCTGAAGCAAAGCTGGATCTGAAAGGCTCTACAAATAATCCAGAGGGTGTTTTTTTTTTAGCCCACTTGAAGAACTGGATGTGGGACATCACCCAAGAAAGTTGGACTAACTTCAAAACTTGCAATCAGTGGCCTAATCCCAATAAGTGATAATATCAACAGCAATTTTAACAAACGGAGGTTTAAAATGTGTAAACTTGACAACTTTATAATTAACTGAAATTATTGGTTTCTTTTTAAAATATTTTTCATTTAATCTTATAATCAGATGAAATGGCAAAAGTGGAACCAGTTATCTTAGTTATCTGTTTCTGTCTTTTTCAAACCATTTCACATCATTCTAAGTTGTCTTGTTGATAACTTAGCAAACAGAGACTGAAAAGGGAAAATGTAAACCAGTGGTAAAGTTAAAGAAAAGTTATGAAAATGAATTATTATATCTCACGTTTAACAGCTTGCAGTGGACAAATGATATGTGGTGAGTTAAAACTGATGAATGAAGTTAGTTTTAATACAATTTCATGTATCTGCCTCTTTCTGTGACCATTTGTTACAATAATTCTCTATGAGAAATGAATTCTTATGGGGTTTAATTATCTTTTTGTTTAAAACAGTGTTTTTCCTCAAGCTAACTGAGCTAATTCTTTCCCGCTCTTCAGCATAATCTATCACTGTAGCTTCAAAATGAAAACAGGAGAGTAGAATTAAAAAGGAGGGACAACAGAGGATGTCTGACTGTTTGAAATGCAGATCTTCACCAAATCCAGAGAGACATTTTAGAGAAAGAGGCAGATTTTTTTTTCTCCCACCATCTATCTCTTGTTCAGTAACACTTCAGTCTCCTCCCTTGTTTCTCCCCTTCAGTCCTTCTTCCTGTTTTCATTTAAAACCCCTTGTGCTCACAATCACAATGTCTAGTCTGCACTGCACCTCAAATCGTTTCTTCTTGCTACACAGTACTTGATGTCCTTCGACAGTATCCACCACATTATCTCTCCATGCTACTATTTTTACTCTTTCTGCTAGCTGCTCTGAATCAGGATCTCCACCCTCAATCTTCTCTCCTCTGTGTGTATGAGGCAAAATAAACCTCCCGACCAAGAATGACATCATCTTTTCACTCCGCAGCCAATCAGATGGAAGCACATGGAGCCCTGCCTTCGGAGGAGAAATGTGTACACAAGAGAGGCCGAGTGAGAGAAAAAAGAAAAGAAAGGATGATAGAAACAGATAACCGGACAGGCTGATAGAGATGCAGGGATAGAGGTGGTTAGTGGACTAAAAAGATGAAAGCAAAACACATACAGACCCATAAATGCGCTCACACCTTAGCCCCCACTATTCCATATTAATGAAATTACCCAAAATCTGAATGGATTAATTGGTCTACCATTGGTGTCTTCAGTAAGTGTGTACACACTGTGTCTCTTTTAGAAGGACAAAGCAATGCTCATACTCTGTGTGTCTAACTGTGTGATAGCTGCACTCCTTTTTCCCCATTTTGCATATAAATATATGCAGCACACATACACATCATCTGCAGCACTACATCTTCGCCTTTCCCCACTATCACACCCAAGCAATTATAAACACATACACACACTGACAGCTGCAGTGTTTGCTGTGTTTCCTAAATAAATTTACACAGTTTGGATGCAAGACAGAACATCTTGGTTAAAAGAAACTGTGGAGCTTTGTAGGCTGACCAAAGATCCAGCTTCAGACATTAATTAATCAATATTTTCTCTTGTTGCTCTTTTAACATGGAGCATTTAACGGTCTGATTAACAATTAGTCAAAATATAAACAAAAAACTTTAATGGTGCTTTGCTTTTCTCTAATAATTGAAAATAATTAATCTCTCATCATGTTTCAGTGTATTCTTTACCGAGACCCTTTCAAGACGTAGTCCAGGATTATAAATTTCACTGAGGCGACCTTTACATTTATAAGATGCTGCAGTTATTGAAGAGTTAAATGCACAACAAACTCACATCAGGGTAACAGGAAGCAGTCAGGAAAACAAAAAGAAGCACTAACGCTTCTGTGTAAAGTACATAACTATTAACATCAAGTTAGGGATTTTCAGCTATTTGTATTATGCCTGAATGAAAATAAAACCCACTATAACCTTTACAGGTGAACTTCATTTGACCTTCTTTAAACATCTGAATGCAGCTGTTCAATATTTAAATACTTACTGCACAACATCTAACAAGATGATTAACCACAAAAAACACTAAAGAAGTGTTTGAACCATGAACTAAACATTCTGGTGCAACTATTCTCTTCATCACACTGTTCACATTTTGACATCATCAGACCAACTGGTCACCTAACACATGACTAGTTATTGAGACAATGGCGTGTTTTGTTGTCGTTTACCCACTATCGTTACTAGTATTTCTTACAGTAAATTCTTTGACATGAAGGAATCACCATTGCACAATTATACTTAAATGTCTAACATTCATGTTGTAATATTAGCACATCATGTAGCTTTTACATTATTTTTTTATTTTACCATTAATTAAAAAATCCCTAACGTATATTTTACACACAGATTATCGTCTCCGTAGACACTTCTGCCCTCAGTTTGTTGCGTTTTTGTATTGCAACCAAACCAAGCATCATAAATATAAAAGCTGTCAAAATAAATAAAGTGTTTCATGAAGTTGCTGAAGAAAAATTCTGGTGTTTAGTACGCAAGAAATAATTCACAGAGAATAAACCATGTCTGACAAAACAGATAAATAAGATTAACAAGAAATTAGCAAATAATGTCTGAAATATTTCTGCGGTCTAGACACACACTATACTAAGTTCTACTTCAGAGGGAGAACTGAAATAAAAAATGTACATGTTTGACACCGATTGTTAACAGAGCTCACTTGGTAATTAGCAGAAATGCAACATGACGGGATTTCAAAACGTCAATCAGCTCATGTTGTGTGACTGACCTGATTCTGAGTTTAAAATGAAAACGTTAAGACACACTTGTGTTCAAATCACAGAACAGGATACACGTCATACAGGAAGTGCTTCCTGGAACAGTCTGTTTGTGATTGTGTGTGTGTGTGTGTGTGTGTGCGTGTTGAGTAAAGTCAGGTGAGTCATACAAAACAGTAACAGACGGAGGTTATAAAAGTAAAAAAATGACAGAAGAAAGAAAAATATGGGGCAGATATGTAAAACAAATAAATAATATAAAAGAGATGAATGGACAGTTAGCATGTGCAGGCCACATGAATGTTTGACCACAGGGAGAGAAAATTTGAATGTTTTTGGAAAATATGAATAACTCTGACAGGCGCCAGTTGACGGGAAACGGCAGACAGTCACACATGCTGTACAGTTTGCACTGACTATACACACAGATCTCAGTTTGTGTGTGCGGTTGACTGCTCTGTACTTTGGGGGTCCAGCTTCTCTTTTGTCATTCAGCAGGATGGTACTGGGACATGTGCTCCCATGGGACACCACACAGACTCATCTGGATACCCTCACATGCCAGCACAGGGTGGTCAGCTTTCTGTGCATCTCTGTGTTTGTGTGGCTGCAGCTCACATCTAATCAGTTCTGCCAGGCTAATTAAAAAGAGTCAGCTGACAACGGCTC
>CM047989.1:17424008-17439546 GCA_026261665.1 Melanotaenia duboulayi | reverse complement strand
GCTCCCCCTGTTCCATAGCACAAAGATGTGTATCCACATTCACCCACNCCCCTGTTCCATAACACAAAGATGTGTATCCACATTCACCCACACAAAGAAGTCTTAAACTGGTGTCCCAAACAATATTTGTGTGTTGGATGTGCAGTAGTTTCAGTTAGAATTGACAATACAACTAATGAGGGGACCTATAAACCGAAGTTTGGTGGATTCATACTGACATAAGAACATTGGTATAAAAGACACAGAACAGCCGGCTGGAGGTGCTGTATTAAAGTAGCAACCAACAAGATTATTTTAATTAACAAACCAACTAACTTTGCCTTAACCCTTTAACTGCCAGCTCTACCATTTGATCTTAATTTTTCTCTGTGACTGTATTGAATCTTATTTAAATTTTGTGGAAGTAAATGTACCTCAGCCATCTCTACCACTTGGTTTGGGTATGCAAAAAATCCTTTTTATCATTGTCCCAAGGAAATGGAAAAATTGAAAAGAAAAATTTTTTCATTGATTTTGTCTTGGTGTGAACATTAAAGGTTTTATTATACAAAAAAATCAGAGAAGCTGGTAGTAAAATTTAAGCTTTAAAAATGGAAGATTGTTCTAAAAGTAAATAAAAACGCATCGGATCCTGCGTAGACAAAAATCAGCTTTATCTTGCAACATTAACAGCAACACAATCCCTTGTCTCCTATAAAGCCACGGTAATTTTCCAGTTGGGATTGCATGTGAGAAGACAAAAGTCCTGTTTTCTGTCTGACTTTAACGTATATTTAAGAAGGGCAACTTTGGAGGAAGTATGGACCTGCCAACCTGTCCTCGCACTGTCCAGTAAAATGACCACGTTTCTGCATGAAAACTGTTCAGCCCTTAGAGCCTGAGAGGCATGGATCCATGTAACAACAGAGAATCATGGAAACCAGTCAGCCAACATCTTGCACACCACCCCGAAGCTTTGAAATCACTCATATTTGACTTGCTTCAGTCATTTTATAACAACTCTCTGGATAATTCTGGATGGTGCCAGCAAAAAGAACATTATGTACAAAAAGCTTATGTTAAACAATCTCAGAGTTATAAATGTTACCATCGCTGCAATTACTTTAATCCCACTTGGTAAACATGGAGGTACCGTGGTTCACATCCAAATATGATAATGCCTGAGGATTCAGTGATGCAACAAGGTGACTGTGTCTGACATTAAATCATCAGTACAAGTATAGTCCCTCAGCATACATTTGTGCAAGTTTGTGTCTGTTTGAAAGACATTAAAAAGAATTCCTGCCATTTAAACCAGCCCTTCCCTTTCCGACTGGTCCCTGCAGAGACAGTCTGACAGTGAGGTTCGGCTTAAAGTGCGAGAGGATCAAACATAAAACAAGAACTAAAGAACGGGGTAAAAATGGTACAAAAACTAACACCTTTAACCAGTCACTGTCAGCTGTGCCGTGAATGTAAGAGGTAGTTTTTGCACAATTTCCTAAAAGACTTGACAAGTGGCGTGTGACGTGATGAAAAACATCATCACAGAGAGTAAGACACAACCCAGAGGGACCGGCACCAGAGAAAGATAAATTGAGAGCAAACAAGAGAAGACAGTGTGTCAGAGACAAGCACGCAAGAGACCCAAAAAAAAAAAAAAAAGACTCATGGATGAAAAATTTAGACACAAAGGAGGAAGTGGGGGTGGGGTGAGGAGGAAGGAGAGAACTGCCAGTGGGATTTTACAAGGTGAAGAAGAGGTAGAGGTGGAAGACTAAAAGCTGGGTTGTGTTTTATTGGGGCTGTTTATTTCTACTTTTCTGATCCTCTGATTCTGTTTCCAAAATGGAAAACCGGAGACAAGATGAACTGAAAAAAGATTCAACTATCCTTCATCTTAAAGTTAATGTCATCCCATTCGAGGAGTAAGAGGGAGAAGTTTAAAAATACTGTCAAGCAGAGGCCCAGAAACAGAGAAGATGAAGGTTAGATGAGAGGGAAACACAAGGGAGGAACGATGAAAAGAGGAGACGGAATGGAGGGAAGGAGGGAGGAGACACAAAGCAGTGAAGAATATAGAGTGGGAGTTCAACAAGGTTGTCATCTTAGCGGTGGTGATGTAATCCCTAAAATTAGCAGCAACAACAGCCGCAGACAGTACCCCACTGGTACACTGTGCTGCCCAGCGTACTGTACTCTGCATGCACTCATGCACGCTGTCAGGATGTCTGCAGCATTTAAAGACCATATACAAGAAGACAACTGAGGAGCAATTAAAAGTTGCTTAAAATAAAGCAACAGACTGCAAACAGCCTCTAACACTGCAAGAGAAATGAATCATTGCAGGATACACATTCACGAAAAGTTAATAAAATAAATAATTCTGTGTCTGCATATTCTCAATGATGTTATGAAACTTGCATACAGCTCTGAGAAAGTTGGTGTTTAAGTTGCAAACTCAAGCGTGGAAGCGTTAGCGACCGAGTTCTGAGGTGCTTAAAGGCATCGATCCAAGTCTGAGCTGAACATTTTAAACCTGAACAACAATATGAGGAAGTAAACGGTCTGTTGACTGGTACAAGCTCGCTGTACCAAACCGATGCAGCTGCTGAGTGGAAAGCGCTGTCATTTGAGTTGTTTTTACATCCGTCGATGGTTCCGGGTTTTATGGCCTATCCCTGCAATTTGTTTGCCGTTGATGATGTGCGAGCTGCAGCTTGGATGCCGTCCTGGTTCCTGTGGGAAATGCCTAAATTTGGGTTGAACCACTCGTTGCCAGAAAATTTAGAAAGTAAACTAGAGATACACTGAATGCCCAGGGAGACAGCAGGAGTATATATGGAAGAGTAGTTGTAGATGAAGCTGCAGATAACTGTGCTTCTTGGCTTATTCTGGTTTAACACAGCTATGTTTGTTGCTCTTTAAAGCAGTCACTGTACCAGACTCCACAAGAGTCAGTCAGAGGGAGTTAGAATAAGGTCACATGGTAATAAGAAGTATCGTTAACCCCTGGTTGCATTCACTACAGCTGTGCCTCATCCTCCTTTACGCTCCTATCTCAGCTCTCTTGACCTCTCCTTTTTCACTCCACCCTCCCATTAAATCCCCACCTGACATTGTCACAACCTTCACCTTTGTGCCTCATCTCTTCCTGCCACAACTTAGCTCTCCTCCTTCTCGTCTGCACATTTTTTTTCCAATACCTGTCGACTCCATTGCCATCTTCTTTCATTACCTAACTTTTCTCACCATTCATTTGACACTCCTCTCTACTTCTCCCTTTCCTTTTAACCCTCTACCTGCTCTTCTTCCTCACTGCTTTGATTTATCTCAAACGGTTACTATAATGGCATCTCTGCTTCACAAGACAACATGGTGAGAGGAAAACTGAGATGTGGAAGACAAGAACAAGTGCGTGTTATCTTTAGTTTCTGTCAGGATTTATATGTTTATCTGTTTTTGGACCAGCATTTTCCACCGGCTCTGCCCTGGATGCTCTTCTAAAATGTGTATGCATTTGCGTGTGAGTGTAGCCATATTCATAGAAAGAATATATTCTCAAGTGAAAAAATAACTGTCATCTTTCAAGTATTATGCAGCCTTGCTCACAGATACAGCACAATCCTGGAAAAATGCACTTAAATAGGAATATGGTAAAGAAGCAGCACTTCACCAGCCTCTTTCTTGTCAAACAAGAGCTTTTTGCTTGACAGCTCTACCTGATCAGACTCATCTACAGAAAAAATTAGGAACAATCAAATAGTAATAGTAAAAAAAATGGAATTTGACCACTTTCTGAGTGCACAATTTTGATCTTGTGGCTTCCATTGTTCACTTCTGTCTGCTAGTTCCTGACTATCCATCTCTTCCTAGAGCCCCACTCGGTCAGTGGCAAACTGCCTAGAAGCCTCCAGGACTGAGGTGGTCCCACCTGCATTCTGATGCTGAAGGAGTAGATGCATTATAGTAGTGCAAAGCTTTACAACACAAGCAGCCCAGGATATTTTAGCTCTGCAACAAGTATGGGCAAAATAAACATAAAAAAATGCATGAGACCGCCCTGAAGAACTTCAAAGGAGACAGACCCAAACAAATGCACTCAAATGTACTAATTATTATTACAATAAAGGCAAAATCATAGGAACATTTACAACTTCATTGTTATACAATGCCAAGCAAAACGCTATAAAACTAACCGACACTGCTGAGCTGATTCCAACACAATCAGCACAGGAAATTAACTTTTTCTGCATCACACCACAGAGACCGAGGCTGCACAGATTTCCCAGACAACTGCTCTGTTTAACCAGCCGGTTCAACTTAAGGAGGCTTTCACCAGCCAAATAGATAAGTAAAAACAAGCTTCTCAGGTCAGGGCGGCAGAGTTAACTCAATCATTTAAAAACAGCAACAAAGAAAATAAGCTTTCCATCACCACATTTCTGTGACTTTCAAACCTGAGAATTAAAAGGTGATGATGGGGAAAAATACCCTTCTCACCAGCTCAGCGCTTTCATGACAAAAGGTTGCTCGTGACTCACAAATATGACTTATCGACCACATGAGGAATGCAACCTTAGATGTAATCTGATTGGAAGCAGTGACATCAGGGTAACTTGAGTAATGAAACAGTATGACGGGCACTAGGTCATTAAATTGAGTTAAAATGATACCATCAAAAACAGCGTCACTGTGATTACATCATCGCTAATGTAGCCATGAAAACTGCTGTTATATGAAATACGTGAGCCCATTTTATCATGATGTTCTGTTTGTAAAAGGGTCGGGTTTTATTTCAGACCAATGAATGAAAAGAAAGCAAAATCAGGAAGAAATAGGATTTTGGGAGGGTGCACATTACTTTTTGTATTTCAACCTCTGGGGCATTTCTGGGGATACTTTTCAGCAAATGTGGGTCAGATTCAGCTAAAACAATAATTAACCAGAGCATATTATAACAAATGCACACAAATATGTTGCATATCTGAGGATTTTGGCAAAGGTTATGCTGGTCCTGATGGTGGTGTCCAATGGCAAGTCGTAATTATTAGGCTTAAACTCTGTGTTGTCTGTTTAGCACATAAACAGCACAAGACAGACGTGTTGCCTATGATACGGGAAGTTAGCTAAAAACCACAGACGCTGCAAGAGACATACGTTTCCGGTGTGATGTGTACTGACACTTGATTGCTCAAAACAGCAGAAAGGATGCTGCTTCACGCTCCACAAGCACATGTAAGACACTTATATTGATCTTTTAGCCACAGAAACTAAACTCTGACACAAATACAAAATCAAATCTTTAAAGCAAATCCAACATTGTTTTTCTAAACCCAGAAGGTAGATTTTGTTACCAAATAAATGTGAATGAATGAGACTTGATTTTGTAAAAAAATGCTGTGAATGCTTGATTATTTTCTGCAGGTGGCTGAGCCTGTATTGAATTAAGATCCAGAGGAGCCATGGAGCAGCCTGACAGTAAGATCCCTCTGAGCAGGTTTCCCCTGCAGAGCAGAGGAGGTGATGTTTTCATCTATCCATCTTCCTTGCAGGAGAAAGAGAGTAACCGCTGAAGCATCAGATGTCTAAATGAAGTGACTCTCTCTGTGTGCATCTGTTACTGTGCAACGTTTATGTGTGTGCATGATTATGTGTGTGTAGTGTGAGGCTGAGTCATTAGTAAATCCCAGCGGTGTGTTATCATAGTGAGAGAATGTGCAGGATCTTTTCTCTGTTCTCACTGGAGGAGGATTCAGGTTTCTGAATCAATAGAAATCAATCACGCATCTCATCCATGGTACAGTATAAAATAACTACAATTAAATAATAAAATACATCTAAATCTCATCATAAATTTGTCCTTCTTTCATCTGAAATTTAGGAAAAATACGAGCCAATGCTACAGCTCATTGGTGGCATTAATGGTCTGTGTTGTTTTCTCTGTTAAAGACACTAAACAAATTCACATTTTCTGTCCATTTCTAAACCTTTTTCTCGGAGCTACTCTGCTCAATTCATAGCTCCAGGAACTCCATTCACTTCAGAGCAAGCCATTAAGAGACAGAGAAAGATGGCAGACACCAGTGCAGAGCAGCGATAATGGATTACTGATGCTATTATGGTTCAATAAGACCTCCAAACAACATCTTCTGATCCACTGCCAGAACTGCAGTCCTGTTTGTGTGTGTATGCTTGTGCGATGTCCTTTTACAGCATATGCTAACATCACAAACAGGGAATTCCTATACCTGAACTGTAAAAAAAACAAACAAAACTAATACCAAAAGTTTGTCTTGTTGGTTTATTAATCACAGAGTAACAAAAGTCAGTATATGCAGAGCGAGGCAAACATACTGAGGAGTAAACAAGAATAGATTTTACAATAGCTCTCTTTGCCACAGTAAATGTGTGGGGGAAAGGGCCACCAGCAGCACACAAGGGGTGACACAAATCACACTTTTTAACTGTCAGCAAACTATAAAAGATATGTCTCACATCTAAAGCTGATCCCTGAAACTGATCCTGTCAAGAGTCAAACTTTACACTGCCTCCCTCCCCAAAAGTTTAACAGACATAACTGACTAAAACCTTGTTCTAATTCTTCACAGCTCAGTTGTTGTTCCCAGCATGCATCTGGCTAAACCCCCTGATAGTCCCTTTCCTATCTGCCACCCACAGTGTCAACAGACAGCATGTATATGGCAACCTCAAAATGACCTGCTTCCTTTTCTCCCAAAGCTGCTACTATCTAAACAACAGCTGCCTGAATCAGGAGCGACTCACCTGCACAGTTACCCTACACACACACCACACATGTCAACAACAACAACAAAAAGGCTGATGCGTGTACAAATAATGCAGGGCAAAAAAAATATGAATTAATGGAGGCAAACCTTAATTGTGCACTACTTCCTACCTGGCTGTTGACATAATCCTGAGAATAGAAGAAACTAGCAGACACATTCAATAGAAAGAGAAACANAGAAGACACCAGCAGACACATTCAATAGAAAGAGAAACAAGACACAGTCAGAATAAGAAAGTACGCAAACAGTGAAATCAGTGCAGGCTAACATGGCATATGCTTAAGGGAAATGAGCATGTCAAGAGTCTTGCATGCCACAGCACAATAATCTTCTGTGTCACTGATGGTTTTCAAGCCACGTGTTTCTAGCTCCTCCTGCTTTCCAATCTTGCTCCATTATAATCCCAAAGCCATTTACTAATTCTAGGTATTCTCATATTTTGTCAGCAAATCCAGAGTGGGCTAACTTTAAATGATAAAAACAGTTACAGACTGCAAATGTGGCTGGTTTCTGTGTTGCTGACGGCTAGAAATGCAATTTTTGAAAAAGTGGAACAATCACCAAGAGAGTACAGAGGCAGATGGGGTCTACGGAGGACATGTTTAAGCTTTCCATTAAGCCCCTTTGTAATGCCCCAGAGAGCTTTGCAGAGAAAAGTGTGTGCTAACCGATCATTGTGTGGTAAAGTGTGGCTTCTGATGATTAGCGGAAACTGTAACTGACACAATGCTGGCCCCAGTGATCCTATCAGAGGGAGGGAAACTCACTCTCACATGAGGGACATGCTGTGCACAGTTTCAGGGCTTTTGTCAAGCAGAATTTGTGAAAGAACTAGAAACCCACTTTATCAGCTGACCTTCACATAAACCTAGCTTCTAAGCTTTGAACACAATCATGTTTTTATTGCATGAGAAACAAAAATGGACGCAGAAAAGAAAGCTATGAAAACAAAGTGTCTAAAAGCTTTAGCTGCTTCTAATTTTTTTAATAAAATTTCTATCTTTAATTAAAAAAAAAAAGAGTAAAAGGTCATTTCTAATGAGACTGAGCATGAATGTGCACCCGGACAATTTCCGACTTACGTCATCTGCCACTGCTTACACACTTCAAGATGTCCGCTAGGTTTTAAAAAAAAAACCCAAAACAAACGGATGTTTAAAGATCTTTAAACACTGACAGTTCTGCAGGTGCCGGGGCAAAGACTGTAATATCCCATTACTCACAATTATCATGCAAATACTAAAGGGGGTTAGCATTAGCTTTGCTGCTAGCACTGCTTCTCCTCTTACCGTGCTGTAGCCGGCGGGTTCTTGGCCATCTGTGATAAGTTCCCGCTCTCCTCTGGGGTTCACCCTCCTGAAGCGCCGTCTGGACCGTCTTTGGGACCCGTCTCTCTGTAGGAAGCTGTCGTCCCCTTCGCTGGCGTTATCCACCTGTAATACACAGTCAAAACTCTCCTCAGAATAGAAGTTTCTTGGGGATTTGAACCCACAGCCTCCAGGTGTGTGGGGACATCTGGACAACTGATCCGCGCAGTTTGAGACCTGAGAGCTCGGTTCAGAGCAGCTGCGTTGTAGTATTTCAGACTTTTGGATCTTTTTAAATTCCCTATTATGGTCCTCAGTTTCTGATTTTTGCTTCTTATAATCCACGTTTTTGCTCTTCACATCTGTCAGATTCTTGAGGAAGATCCCTTCCTTTTTCTTTGGAACTTCTTCTTGTCTTGATGTTTCTGATGTCTGGTCCTGCTCCTCTGTTGGCTCCTGGTTGAACATCCAGCTCTTCCAGAGCGCAGAGAGCCGGTACCAACGGAGAACACTCATCTGGACTGAAGGACGGTATCAGAACAACACATAAAAGCAGGAAGTACCACAGGGGAGGGGGTTGAAACGGTAGGGAAACACTTCTATACAAATAAAAGTGTTGGGTCCAAAAGTTTCAAACAAAGAGAAAATTCCTGCATTACAGCATTACATCCTCTGAGGCAATCATCCANAGGGGTTCCTTAGCATTACATCCTCTGAGGCAATCATCCAGGAGACGAGCAAAACAAAATTAAATTAAAAGAGCAAAACAAGGAGACTTAAATAACGACAGCAAAGCAAGTGCTGCATCTTCATCTGTTTTTGTCCTAAATGTGGCCAGAAGAGTTGAACACGGAGCTCCGCTGCACAACATGTTGCAAACAGAGTTGCTCACATGTTTGCTTCCTCTCTGACGCTGTCTGACACACACACAAAGCATACACTCAGCCCACAGTTTCCTCCAGGAAACTGTGAATACACAAATATCCTCAGCAGGCAGATAAAGAAACAGCAGAGCACACAGATTCCAGCCATACAATTCATTCCCCTGCAGACTTTTTGTGCTGCTCAGTTGCTGCAGGAGTTTCTTTTCTTTCTCCATTACATAACTGTTAATATCAGTCTCGTGTTAGTTATGACCACATTGTTTGGAAAAAATAAAAAATACCTTGGTAAACTCTTTTTTTTTTATATATATAATTCTTCAACTTGTATTTTGTTCTTTTCTTGATTAACCCCATCCTTTCTCAGCAGATCAAGTACCACAGTACCATCTTTCTTCTATCCTACCATCATTACAGTTTTATTCACACTTGACTTGCTTCATTTCAACTTCTTCACCGCTTCTCAGTTAAAATATCTGAATGTAGTATGTGCTTACAGTATTAGCGGGTACTTTTTAGGTGATGTTATCTCAAACCAAACACAGCAAACTGTACACTCAAAAGAAACCTATAAAGCTTTATTTTGCTGTAACTATCACACCAGCTGCCACATTTGGAAAAAATGTACAACTTGTCAAGCCTCAAACCACAGACTTAACAACTACGTTTACCAGCTTAAAGAGCAAATAATCCAGTGTTACTAGTTAGAAATCTACCATTAACGAGACACTGATGGTTCAGTGCTATAACGTGTTCATCTGAATGGATGTTGGAAGCCAGCATCTTGACATTAGAGTACAGAGTAGAGTACAGTAAAAACGTGAAAATCACTGCAGTGAGGGTCTCAGGACAAAAATGTGTAAAACTGGTATAATGTGCTTTAATTCTTCCTCTCAGCAGCATATTTGCCCATTTACTTACCCCTGTATTTTTAGAGGTGAATGGATGTATGAGTAACAGGTAATAGCAGAACAGGTTAGTGAAGGAAGCCTGAATTATCCTCCTGCTTTGCTGTTCTGACTTATTAGAAGATAATGTTGTTTTACTTACCGTCACCATTTTCTCTGTCCAGGACACTGATTGGATAATTTGGCCTCTTTTAACAAATAAACATCTTTAGCTGACAGTTTTTGTTGTTCAGGGCTCTGGTTTATGAATCTTTCTGCAGGTCAAATGAAAAATGAAAGTAAGAGGATCCATCTGTTGGAATTTCAACATTTCCGAGCTTCATCTTCCTGCCTCCCCCCTTATAGCCATCTTTTTCCCCTTTTATCTTTATTATTCCCATCCTAGCCGATTGTGAAGCCCATTCCATGCACAGCCCCTTTATTTATTAAAACAATTTTTAAACACATAATTATCAAATTTAATGTTTATTATTAGAGCATACCTTAAAGTTTCATCAAAAGAAAAATAAAATTTTATTCAGTTAAAATACATTTGAAATTGTTCAGGAATATCTGATGTGAAGCTTAAATATCTATTCAGTCTTCCGATCTGCCCCCTTGAGCTTATAATGTGACTGTAAAGCAATTATTATGGAAGACTAAGATTTCGTCATAGCAATTATACACCACAAGCAGGGCCATTGTTAGCGATGGTGATGTATTCTTTCCTCAGGTCAGTCATGTGCATTTACAGAAATGTCATATATAAAAACTCATGACAAGCCACAAACAGTGATAAGGAAAGACTACATGACTGTTGTGTTTGGAGAAACATGGAGAACCAAGACTGGAAGAACGGGACGAGTCATACCTTCCAGTGTCTTCGCATACAGTAAACGTCAATACACAGTAGCCTAAAAAGTATAAAGAAATCAGTATTTTTCTAAAATTGACATCACAGGGGAGTCTGAGTTAAGACGAGCTCAACAGTCTGAAAAACGAAAGAACTTTTAAAATAATCAAAAACTGAAGCACTATATTGACGTGTCCCCTCTTATTGCAAAAGTTGTGTCTCATTTTAGAGAGACAGTCTGAACATAGAAGACCTTAAATTCAGTTGGGAAGGTTGAAAAGTGTGTCTGTTTCATTCAGATCTTTTTAACTCCCTTTGTGCGTGACTCTTTGGTTGTCTGACTGAATACAGCCCACAACCTGTCCCATGACCACCAGTCCCTCCTAAAAACTGGCCACATTTCCTGTTTCCTCTGGGCAATGAAATGAGAGTGTGATAAACTTCATGTTGAATCATCTGTCGGTTTACATTCCTCTCTATCTGATAGTTTTCCTGTTAGCGCACATCGGCTAACTTTTGTTTGTTCTATGTAGACTTTCATAATTCCTCTCGTCTTACTGCTGTCTTCCATTCATTTCCTCTCATCCCCACCACACACACATCCTCACAACAACCAACCCTGCTCTGAGTATGAATGTCACTCCCGTCCATCCTGTGACCAGAGTCGTGACGAGAACCACGAATCACATTCCCTCTTCTATTCCCGTGGCTCTAATTAGCTAATCGGCTTTAGTTGGGTATGACCAGACCACACTAGACCACACATTTGGGAATGTGTCCCATTTTCTATGAAAGTATCATTGATGAGAAAAACTGATGATGGTTTTTGTTTTAAAATGTTCATTTCCCCAACAGAGCTTCACAGAGATCAACATCTCTTATAGCATACAATAGTCTCTTTTCCATATATAATCCTGAAAGATATGTCAATTTTCTACGATCCATTGCAGTGGTTTCGGCTTGTGGCTCAGTTTATCCACGTCATTTCCAAATTAACTTGCTGCTTCCACTGCTGGACTGTGTCGAAATCTTTTCCAGAAAAGACTCATCTTATCCTAAACCAATGGGTTACCACTGAACAGTTAAAAATTCTGCTTTTACTTGAATTTTATATTATTTTTAAATGTGTCAGATAGAAACCCAATAACTATCTGATTCAGAGATTTCCAGTGACTTGAGACTCGACTTGGAATCGCAGTTTGAGACTTGTGTTTTTGTCATGATCTTCTCTCTGTCTGATCACCTGGCTTCCATCATCTCTCCTGATGTAACACTGACGTAACGTCACACAGATGTGTCTGCAGTGCACGTGCAATTAAAACATCGACAGCACTTGTGAACACAGCTGTTGCTTTGTCGCCTGTAACTTTTAATACAAAAGGACCAGTACAAGAGCATGAAACTGAAATGTCTGTGGTATAAAAGTCCAGGACATCCATCTTAAAACACATCTGCAGAGGNTATTTGTCTGTGGTATAAAAGTCCAGGACGCTGGATCCACCACATCCATCTTAAAACACATCTGCAGAGGTTAGTCACTATAACATGAAAGCTAATGTTAGCATCTATGTTAGCAACGAGCTCAGAGCCAAAGCAGTGTAAATGTTTGCTTGTTACTACCTTTGTACTAAAATGAAGTTAACTCCATCATATTGGCTCCACTGAATGGGTTGATAAAAAGAACGAGACATTTACTGAACAGTTTCCATAAACAGCTGATTTTACCATGATCACGTTAAACTGGGATCAGACCCACTGTAAACAGTGCAGTTTTACTGGGTCTGTTTATTAGAAACAGCTGTTGCTGATTTAGGAATGTATATTTATTATAAGTATTGGATCTAAATTAATTAAAATATAGATTTTTTTTTATTATTCAATTTTAAAAAGTTTTAATTTAATATTTTTTGTGCTCCTCTCAAAGAGTAATTTCAAGCTCTTTAAAAAAAAAAGACAATTTTTCTGATGCACTAGTGCAGGGATCACTTAGTGTGGACCTGTTGAGCTGCTGTCCTGCAGATTTTACCTGCTGCAGTACACTTGAGTCAAGTAATTAATCATTAGACGGCTTGCGCAGAACTTGACAACAAGCTGTCATTTGGGTCAGGGGCCTGTTCCAAAAAGGAGGTTCAACTCTGGGTCTAAAATGAACCTTTGGATTTGGCAGAGGAGGATAGCGAGGAGACACTGAGACCCAGAGAGGCCAACAATAGATCTCTACCCTTTACACATTTAGGGAATTAAGACTTCAGACATGTGTGAGGACTTTCCTGATGACTCGACATACCATTATCCTAACCTAAGCATAAGTGCTGTTCCTGAACTGCAGTGTGAGTCCAGATTTTAAATTCCTTAGATATTACAATGCAATTCTCTAAGCAGACCGGACGGCAGGAGTCGCATGGCTAATTTCTCATTACAGCTAAAAGTGACGTGCGACTTGACTTGGAATTGAAACTTGACTTGGACTTGCAAAAAAGGACTTGTGAACATCTCTGATCTGATTCTTCCAATCATCCCTATAGACAAAACCAGATTTTGAGGGTGAATTATTTCTTTAGCCTTCAAAAGGAAGAAATGTAGCACAACCAACTGAAATTAATTTCTTCAGCTGAATTTGGCTTAGTGCTTAATTACAAATGATTTTAGATAGTTTTCAAAGGCAAACAAAGCCAACCATTTGTAAACTTAGTTTTTTTAATCAGAAATAAAAATATTAATTAATTAAATTGGAGCTGAAAATAGGATCTATTAATAAAAAACCACTGCTTAGTGCTTTCATTCATCTACATCATTAAAGATCCACTTTTGTTCTCAGATCTTTATCAAACATTCAAAAAGTATGAGAAAATTGACAAATATTTAAGAACAGCTAAAAAAACTCTAAATAATACAGTAGACACAGGCAAATGTTTCCTACTGTGTTCTTGTTGGAGAGTAAAATCTGCGCCTCCCCACCTCAGGTCGCTGTACTCTGTTGTTTCCTTCCTGTTAAATGTGATACATAACATCCACAGAACCACCTACTGTGCTGCGGCCAGGGGAAACATCACAGGCCGATAAATATGGACCAGGATATGCAGAGGTATTAACATCCTCTACACATTCTCCTTTTCTAGTTCTCACACAAAAAAGGCAAAAACTCAGACATAAAGACGTTCCCATGTGTGCAGAAGAGGAAACACACTTCATGATCTCTACTTCATTCAGAGGAAAGTTTAATTGAAACTAGTTTTTATTCTCTCAGCAACAAAATCTTCTTTTCTTAATCAAACTGACTATCATTTGCTCCCCAGACAACCCAGTCGACCAAGCTTGTTGGCTCCTCTCCTGCAGAACACTAAATAACACTCACACAGCACTGCACAATCTTACCTTTAAGATGGTCAGCACCACCATGTCTTTTACTGCTGTAGCAGCCTTTAAATGGACCCGGAGGGGTAGTTTAGGATTAATTGCCTTGCTGAAAAAGCAACTCACGGTTATCAACCAATTTTGCTGAAGGGAAACTTAAAGAAAAGTTACGCTGTGATGTCCCTGGAACTACTGGGTGGGGCGTGCAGCCTTCAATGCTGCTGACGGGTCAAAACAAGATTCAAGGTTGCTCCGACATCATAATGCCATTCACTTGCACTAAAAGCAAGCAGTGACATTAGTTGTCATAAGATAACAGTCTTCCAAATAGTGTAAAAGCTGAGGAGATAAAGAGAAGGCCCTGGGTAAATAAGTGAAAGGGCAACTAAAGAGGATCTAGCAGCTTCATACTAAAGTTCTTTGGTTGTGAAAGCTGCATGGAGGGAAAAATAATTACTTTAGGTTGTTGTACTTGGTTGCCGTTGATGAAAAGAGGCAGATTTATTGTTACTACTTGCATCCTTATTGTTTCAGGCCTGACTGCAGTCTTGTTACCTGTAGGCTACTGATGACACAGTATTCAACTGCTTCTCCACCTCATTTTCCTCTTCCGGTCAGTCTTTACACCCCTCCCCCCTTACTATCTCTTTCCTTCTTGTCTCTCCCATCCCCCCTCTTTCCTCCTTTCTATACTAGTATCTAAAAGAAGTGAACTCTGCTTGAAAACCGATGGTTTCGGTTCATTTCCAAGTGAATCCTGCTGCAGTTCGCTTACGGTGTGAAAGCAAACGGATCATCCGGTGAACCAAAGAGGAAGTGAAGTAGGATACGTCATGTAGCAAACCAATGAGCCGGATTTTCTTCTTTTTCCTGGTCAGTGGACATTTTGGGGATTATCGCCCTGTAGCAAGTAGTTTTAACTGCATGATGTTGTTTAGGCCTTTTGTCTGTTTGAGTAAAGTGAAGCATAAAAGCAAAGCAAGCCAAACAACTTTAGGTGTGGGGCCACGAGTCCAATGCGTGTAACCTCCAATCTTACGTCATTTTTTATTGTCAATTTTCAGTTCCACTCTGTTCTCAAGCACATTTTCCAGGCCAAATAAAATCAGCCTTTAATTGCATACTAAGCGAGTATTTAATAGCAGAGGGGCGGGGCTCTTCAGTCCTTTTCCTCTTCTCCATTTCTTCATATTCTTTCCTTTTAAGTTTCTCCATGTTTCTCATTCTTTTATGTGTTGTTTTTACAACTTTGTCACCCTTTTTACTTCATCATTTCCTTATTTGTTAAATTTTTCCAGTCAGACATCTCTTCAGTTCGGATTTATAAGATAACGAATGAGAATTACAAGATAGAATAAAAAAAGTGACATCAAAAACAGAGTACAACTAATGACATTTTGTTTTCATTCTAGACTTCATGATATTATTAAAAGCAAAGTTTAATGAAAAAAAAAAAATTAGAGTATAG
>CM047989.1:17393112-17404910 GCA_026261665.1 Melanotaenia duboulayi | reverse complement strand
AGACAAAAGGCTGAAAGAAAATTGCTGTTTGGGTGAAGGCGACAAAAACAGGATTATTATTATTATTATTATTTTATAGATCTCTTGTGTGGGAAAAGGAAAACAGTGTATTCAAGCTGAAGAATGATACCCCATGTGTGAAACATGGCAGTGGTAGTTTCATAGCATGGTCCTGCTTTGCTGCATCTGGGCCAGGCCAGCTTTCCATTATTAATGGAACAACAAAATCTGACTGATACCATTTGATTCTCTAGAAACTTGTCAGGACATCTGTATATAAACTAAATATCAAAGAAAGTGACTCATGGAGCTGGACAACAGTCCCAAAAAAGCAACTTGCATTACCAATAAAAATTTAAAAAGAATAATGTCAGTATTATGGAAAGAAAAAAAATCAAAGTAATCACTTTAATCCCATAAAAATGTTGTAAAAAGATGTGAACTGAGCAGTTCACATGACGAAAACCTCCATCACTGTTGCGTAAAGAACAGGTAAAAATGTCCCCAATTGATGTCCAAGGCTAACAAACAGCTCTTAAACTGGTTCTTCTTCATTTCTTTATCCGCGTTTAGCCTTTGGGTGAGATTCTGTTCATGTTTTCAGTCGTAAATATAGAAAATTCTCCCCCACAAAATGTAGACAAAAGGGAAGCTTTTTTTGTCTTCTGGAGTTAGAAACACCTTAACACTAACTGAGCTGCTTATTCAGGTGAAAGGGAGTTAAATTAAACTAAAATATCATAACCAATTCAGATGAATTAACAAAAATATTAAGCTAACAAGCAAATCGGTTACAAAGTTATTTGCAAGTTGAGTTTAGCTTTCCAAATTATCTAGCCCGCAAAGACTTCACCTTTAAAAGTGACTGCTCTCTTTCACCCCAGCTGAACTCTTGCTCTAAGCTGTTGCGTACTGTTATAACGCTGTGATTGTGAAGCATGGCGGAAGATAAAGGAATAAAAACAGAGTAAATGCAACAGATCAAGGCTTAGTGTGAGAGCTTGTACTTACTAAAACAGGATGTGGTTGGCTTCATGTCTCTCATACCTGGCTGAGGTACACATCGACCTGAGAAAGACAGGCAAAAACTTCTTTTTTTTTTCCTTTGGTCTCCAAAAACAACCTCCATATATTTCTCACTCTTGCCACACATCACACATCCACCCATTTTTCATCAGGATGAGCTCAGCTCGCCCCTTTTAGAGAGCATCTTAACTGTCAGTCAGCTTGATGTGTTAAGATGACTTGAAACTCGTCTTCAGGCTGCAGCCAAAAAATAATATTTTTTTCCATTTGATTTGCAACTAAACTTGGCTAAATAAAATACAACTAGTATTTGTTTAATCAAACAGACTAAAAAATATTAATATGAGTTTGTAAATGCAAATCTTGCAGGTACTGCATATTCATAACTAGAAAAAAAAAAAGGTTTGTCATTTTCTACCTAAGCCACAGAAAATGAAGTCTCAGTGTCTACATCTGTCTTTGTGAGCTGGTGGGAAGATTCAACAATGGTTTCAGATACAGAGTCAGACCAAGAAAGACAACACTACACTGTTGACTCAAAATAGAACACTTAAAACATGACTAGTAAAAACATCTAAAGGCCTAAAGGTCAATTTAGCTTTAAGAGCCTCTGAAGAGTAAAGTTAGAGTGAAGAAACCAACTTTTGGGCAAAAATCTTACCACAATAAAAGATGTCTTCAATTAATAAACTTAGATTGAAAATGAACACTGAACAAAAAATATGAATTATATTCAAAACCCAAAGTGTTGAGGTGAAATGAAAAGAACAGACCTTAGCTGATGTTCCCTCAGATGGGAGAGGACGTCCATGTGGTAAAGGTGGCAGTAGATGGTGTGCAAGTCCTGCAGGACATACAGGAGAATCAATATACATGAAAACACATATGTAAACCTTATCTAACTTTACCACCCACACACAGAGGGAAGATTTGCACATTTAAAGATAGCCTAGGCTGCATGCTATGTAGAGACCTCTGCTATTACTTAAAGGTTTACTGCTTTTTTAAATGATTCAACTGCATAAACACATTTTCAGCATCTACAAGCTGCTGGTTTGGTGTTAGGAATTTAAAAAAATTCAAAGAGTGGCTCATTGTTCAGAGCAGGAGGTCTCAGCACTGTGTAAATGACATCAAATGCTGCAACCTGACAGAAGCCACTTGGCCTATGCCAGGCACTGCTTATCAAGTTGACACCCTCAAAGCCAACAGACTGGCATGCCACTTACGTACCCACATGACAGTAGTGAGACACACACAGATACACTCAACCGCAGCCTTAAAATAGTACTCTATCAGGGTCAGCTGTCAAAACGTTTAGAGGATGATAGAGTGTAAAAGTGACAGGACCGGCCTCATAAGCATAGGATCAAACAGTGTGGCTATTGAGGAATTAAGGCAGCTACTTCTATATAACAAATACATGTTTTACTACCCAAAGACAAAAGATAGCTACTGGCTCTCCAATTTCTACCCAGTTTACGCCGAGTTAGCAAGTCAGTAAGTAAGTTAAAGTTTATTTGTGCTAGTCTGAAGCTGTAAAAGCAAGATTGTGTAACTTTTTCTTCTAGGAAATTAAATCCAGTTCATTCTAAATAACATAAACAAAAAGAAGTTTTTTCTAGAGCTGCTCTTGAACCCTTTAGAACTAATNTTACTTCTAAACTGTCATGCTACAATGACTAGCAATCTGGTGGGAACAGAGATACATTCTCCATATGCTGTTTGAGTGATGTCAGTCTCAAACCTTTTCAAAGGATTTATACAAAACTTAGAAATCTCGGATATCTCTTTTGCTTCAAAGTTCATTTAAATATACATTGATCAGCCATATCATTTAAACCACTGCTATGTAGAGTAAATATTACTGCTCATCTCATTACAATGAAATGTTCTGCAAAAACTGCTTAGGACCAGCTTAAAGACACAAGTCATGAGGTTGTTTTTGAAACTTCCATCAAATGGGATTCAATGGCATCTATTGGAAGCAAGCTCTGTCCATATCGATCCTGGTACCCAACACTCCACAACTGGTCAGAGCTGTTCTGGTGGTTTGAGGATGACCTACTTGGTTATGTTTATGTTTTCTGTTTAACAGATAATGTTTGGCTTGTGTTCTCAGTCAGAAGTAAAGGTAAAGGACCACATTGTCTATAAGTCTCCTAGACGCGGCATCACTCTTTAAGACTATTTAAACTAAAAGCAAAAAAAAAAAAAATCCCAACGTCTTTTGGATTAAACTAAACTATAGCTGCAGTTTAGCACAAACACATAGACAGAACATCTACAATGCCTCTATCCAAAGCTAATAAATCTGGGAGTCTCTTGAGGACAAAATCCAAAAGCTGGGTGCTGCATTTTCCACACTACTGCCTTTGTTTACAGGCAGTTAAAGCTGATTAAGGATTTATTTTGAGAAATATTATCCAAGTATGACAGCCAGACAGTAATATATATGTACTTCGAGTATGTGTACTGTCAAGTAGGAAATGACTGATGGTGAATTAAAACTTGCAACAGTAGATATGTTGTACTTCCATGTGATGTAAATGCTGCCAGTTACTTCACTGCTAATAGGATAAAGTTGTAACGAAAAGTGATGAGATGTGCATTTTGCTTTGACTCCATAAAAAAACATCCATTTTGCAGCCTGGATACAGGATTTGTTGGGGTGTTGTCATGTGGTGTCTAGCAAATGGATGCTGGAAGTAGATCCTTTGGGTCCTAAGGACTGCTGACCACCATGAATCAGGTTTATTCTGACATCTTGAATCAAATTAGGCTGGATATATATCTTTGCTTTTTAATGCCTTCATGAGGAGTTTTTGTTGAGTCCCCTACAATCAGCATGGTTACATACATAGTTGAGCTGAGTTATGGTTGGAGATTATTTGGACCATTGTCCTTGACCCAGGATGCAAACCTAGGAGGGTAACTGAGTTATTCACTAAAGTATGTTCAACACTAAAGCGCTGTGGACTGAGTGGGGAGAAAAAAGAAACAAAATAATCCACTACTTCTTACTTTCTCTGTGCAAGATCATCACACGTAAGAATAGCCAAAGTGACTGCACAGTTTCCCAGGTGATGATGTGTTTATAAAATTAGGAGTTTATTGGAGCAGAGCAACGCTTTATGTAACCCTGAGTTAACAAAGTCTAAATTTGTTGCTTTTTAGTCACAATTTCTGATCCGTTTTGCCATTTGACAAAAGAAACCAAACATGTGTACAACTTAGGTGGGAATTCATCTCCACTAATACACTTAACACTTGAATATTTTTACAAAAAGATGAAAAAATATGGAACTTTTCCTAAAGCTGCACAATTTATCATTTTGTTTCTAAGGAGAGTAAATTATTTTATGGCTCATTACACTAACATTTCATTTAGGGTGATCTTTTTCACCATCAACAATCTGCAATAGAAATCCATCCATCCGTCAACTTTCTACACCATATTTACTCCAATGCATGGCCATTGGGAGGCCAGAGCCTATCCCAGCAGCTACCAGGTGAGAGGTGTGGCACACTCTGGATAGGCCGCTAGTCCATTGCAGGGCCAACACTAGGCCTGCAACGATTAGTCAACATTGTTGACAATAGTCGGCAATAAAAATAGTCGACAACTACAGAGTGAGACATCGTCTTCTTCCCTATCTCTGCTGAGAGTTGCACAATGCAGATGCGCAAAAAAATAATAAAAAAAAAACGGGAAAAATATGGCAGCCAACAAGGAAATAACACAGTGGCAGAGGACGTCAAAAGCCTGTAATAACTTCACGTTGAACTTGCAAAATAAATTAAATACATGTCAGAGTTGTAAAGTGGATCACGGAAGTACGTCTGCAATGCTCGAANACGGAAGTACATCTGCAATGCTCGAACTTTTAAACAGGAGGCACATCGGACTTATATAACAACCTCATGCAAGATTTCGAAGCTGAAAGTGAAATGAGAGCCATTTAATAATTATGAGATACATAATCCGATTGGTTGACTAGTCATTTTAATAGTCGATGACTAATCGACCAACCGAATAGTCATTAGTTGCAGCCCTAGCCAACACAGAGACAAACAACCACTCATGTTCACACCCATTCCCAAGGAGAATTTAAAATGACCATTTAAACTAAAAGCATGCTTTTTGTTGTTGGATACAACACAGAAAAAAAAACTAAAGTTCTGCTGCACAGCCTCACCTTTTAACAGTGTTATGCACTCTGCTTGCTGCTCAGTAAGTATCACAAGAACCTCACTTTAAGGAGGGAAGGACTAATGATGCTTCTTTAATTAGAGGCAAAGAAATGCATCATATCAGGTGCTCGTTGCTTTAAAAATAACTATAGCATTATTATGGCTATCCATCCATCCATTTTCTACTGCTTATCCAGGGTCGGATCATGAGGGCAGCAGACTAAGCAGGGAAGCCCAGACTTCCTTCTCCCTGGGCAATTCTTCCAGCTCATCCCAGGGAATCCCGAGGCGTGCCCAGGCCAGCTGAGAAATGTAACCCTTCCAGTGTGTTCTGGGTCTTCCATGGGTTTCATCCCTGTGGGACCAGCCCGGAACACCTCACCAGGGAGGCATCCAGGAGGCGTCCTGACCAGATCCCCAAGCCACCTCATCTGACTTCTCTCGATGTGGAGGAACAGCAACTCTACTCTGAGCTCCTGCTGGATCCTGGATCAGACCACCAGGGTCCCCATTTTCAGCCACTGTCTAGCTTACAGGAGGATGATTGTTATAGCTTAATTAAGCAACTCAATAAATGCATGCTGATTAATTTCTTTAAAAGGCCCGTGAAGAAAAGCTTATTAAGTTCAGTTCTGAAAGACATGAGAGCTTGACATGGTCAATGGCATCACTGGTAGAGTTGCAACCACCATTTACTGACCATGAGGCAGAGACATGGGAAAGCCCAGTGCGCCGCAATGAGAAAGTAGAAGTGTATTGACTTCAAATCACTGTAAACTGGGTTAGTGAACACAACAAACTGCTGCAGTAAGCACTCCTGTCATGCCGCTGCGTGTACAGCAAGGTTGTGCATGTTGGAATACAGCCCTCGGGTACTAGCTGGCATGTGGGGGTATCATGAAGCCAGACAGGCCGTAATACATCGCTGCTTGTTAATGAGTTTCTAGGTTATATTCAATACTCTGCCTGATGCAAAATGAATAATAAAACCAGGGGTTCTGTGTTTAATGGAGGCCTCCTCCATGCAGCTAGTGATCTGTTGCAATAACATATTAAACCTAAAATAAGAAAACAGCACAAATAACTCAAAAAGATGTCACTTAAATGCCCATGATCCTACAATACTGAACAGATGCATGGATTTTACTACTACTACTGCTGCTACTACTACTAGGCACGCCCATGACATATACTGTCCCAATTTCACACATTGATTGGGGTAAAGCAGGTCATCAATGGGCCTGGACAGGCAGACAGCAGGGTGTCCGTGGATGTGATTTCTGCTTTTTTCTGTAGTCTCCCAGGGAGAGGATGGTAATGTGATCACTGCACAGCCTGATCTCATCTATCTGATCTCTCCCTCAGTTCATACATACAGCACAGTGCCTGGATACGAGCTCAGGGTGTAGTGGTTGTGGTCTGATTTTCGAATCCCTTTAATGAGAGAAGAAACCCTCACATTTTATTGTAATGGGGCCAGAACCCCCAACTTACTATCAAAGCAATGTCACTCATTTCATTAGCCTGAAGCCCACGTGCCGTGCAGTGTTTTTCCTCTCCTCCCTTAGGACAGCAGAGCAGCATTCCTCACTGACTTCTGACCTCTGGTCTGTCCTCCCAAGAGACGAATGATGTGGCCTTGCAACCCCATCTGTGATTAGGACATCACAGCCTCTAGAAAGGCATCTTTTAACTCATCACCATCTGAGGCTAAGACTCTCAGTTAAAGGTGTTAGAATAGAAATACTTTATTAATCCCTTTGGAGAGTCCTCAGGGAAATTTGGGTAAAAAGTAAAGTGTTGGGTCAAACAATAGAAAAACACATAAAATATTAGTGTTTTCTGTCTGATGTTGAATCAGCTCATTTTAATCACACCTTCCAAGGTTTTCGATATTTACCACTTGCTGGACAAAGTCCATGAGCTGATTCATTGATCTTGTGTTGCTTCTGTTGGTGTGTGTGTTTGAGCATTTCAGGTATAGCTACAGTGCTGCTGCCACCTCCTGGCAGTTACATATCTCTAAGACTCTGTCCCTGAAAGTATAGAGAGGTTTTGATATGCAACTGACATAAGTATGTGTTACTCATATAAAAACAAGCCCGGAACAACCAGTCATATAAAAAGCAGCTGTTGCAGTAAAGTGCAAAGGTTTTTGTCCCACCCGCCATACTCCTTCATTTACATTCAGACTTTGACATGTACAGACACTGCTACATTACATGGATATAAAATTGTCTTTACTTTTTTTTATTTTGCTGACCTTAAACAGTTATATTTTTAGTTGTTGTTTAATGCCAGTAAAATACATTTAAACCTCTTGTTCCTGCAATGAGGAAAAAAAAATGCTGCAGCCTGTGTGAAACTTTTCAGGAATGAACCAGGTCGTGTCTCCGGCTCTATAGACTGTACACTCGTCCATCATCCTACACCCGCCTCCACCAGAATGTACAGTATGCAGCTGAGTCTGTCTTTGACACAGAGAGTATTGTTGACGGATAACACAACATGTTAATTCAAGCTGGAAGAACAAACAAGTTAGCTAACATCCTGCCTTTAAAACAGGCCCTAAATGCTGTATTTACATCGTATTGACTACCAGGTCCCTGAGACTCTGTGTCAACATTGTACAGAGGGTATGGCATAAAAGGCCTAAAATGCAAGAGCCAAAGGCTCTTCAGTGAGATGAAGTGCTAAATTTTACATACAGTACCAGTCAAAAGCATCCAAACTTTTAACTGGTATCGTAAATACATAAGGTTCTTCAATTCTGGTCCTAGAGGGCCACAGTCCTGTAGGTTTTAGATATTTGCCCGCTCCAACGCACTTAACCGCTCATTTCCACTGGATGTGTGTGTGCTGTGTTACAGCTGAGCCGCAAACTCCACTGATTTTCGCGGCCATTTTAGTCAATGGTTTGATCCCCACCGGGTGTTTTGCAGCGCGTGTTAGAAACATCCCAGAAGCGCCTCGTCGTGGCTCTCTGCTAAATTTATGCCTCGTGTCTATTTTTGAGCATGTACCCAAAACGTGTCAAACTCAGCAGTTTAGATGGGGGCAGACAGAAAATCAGACACAGGAGCAGTGTAAAAAAAAAATTGATATTTTTCCAAATAAAAGCCCCCGTGTAGATTTGTGCTGCTGAACCATAAAAAACGTTACATGTTTAACCGGTTAGGGGGTCTCAGCGTTTTTGTTTTTCAACATGGACGACAAGATGTTTATCCTGGAACTGGAGAATCACAAGATTCTCCAATTGTCCTGTGATTTCATGATCTTGGGAATCTAGTTAGGTACAGTGCACTCGCGTAAAATCCACACCTGAAACGCTCCCGGTGCAGCACACACACCTGATGGAAATGATGGGTTATTCTAATGAAATGAATCCAACAGCTTGTTGTCTGAGTCAGTGTTGAAGCAGGGAAACATCTAAATGATACAGGACATTAGCTCTCCGGGACCAGGATTGAGGAGACCTGAGATACTGTAATCATATCGCATTGCATAGTTTTTTTCCCTCTATTGTATTGAATCATATTGTGTTGTATGCATTCGGCATTATAGTATTTTAGTAATGATACCTATTACTGCAAGCAATTTCAATCCTTCTTAACATTATATTGAAACAAAGCAGAAAAAGTTTCATCACAAAATATTTAAATGCTGAAGTGAGGATTACCATCAAATGCCAAAAACCATCAATAATCCCAAAGCCTTAATGGTTTAAACTTAAGTGTCTACAAAGCCATGAGTGATCATAACTCCTGACAGGTTCATTATCCATCCAATACAAAAGCTCCCCGACAATCCCCTGTTCCAACATGCAGTAAAGCCTCATCACCGTCAGCATCAGTGTGAGGTTTTTAGTGCACTTGCAGCAATTAAATCCCTTCTTTTAGCTCACAGCTCAGGCTCTTTTCTACTCTACAAGAGGAACTTGTTATTTTTTTTTTTACCCCCCAGCAACAAAGTCAGGTTAAAGACAGGTGGTTAAAACGGCTCATGAAGAAAGCATGAACGGTTTACTTACACACACACACGTGTGCTTGTAGCAAAACATTTCAAACATGAGGTGATCCTCGCTAGCAACTGCTAAGCAAAAACAAAGAAAACAAATAGTGTACAGCAACAGCCCTGGAAAGTTCCCACACTACGAAAACTTTGGAGCTGGCTTCATAAAAAAAAGTTCAGTGACGACAGTTGTGGTGAATTGTGGTAGAACGGGTTACAAAGAGGGAGGAGGAAAAGGAAAACTATCCTTCAATCAGCCCTGGATAACACACATATGATTGTTGAATCACTAGGAAAACTTGTGTTGTAGAAAATGAAGGCCTGAGTTTACCGAGCAGCAGATAATAGATGTGAACGCTGGATGCGAAAGAAAAAAAAACTACATTTCAGACCATCACTTGGCAAGCACAGTATCGACATTTCTGTCTAAGTACTGGGAAGGTCTGTGACTGCTTTACATATACTGAAAAAGAGTGAAAATCAAGTCTAGCCCTGCAAGCACCACACCAGCTGCCATCCTTTCACCAGCCAAACCAAACAGCCACACACATACGCACAAAAACACTGCCACACACAGAAGTGGAAAATCTGACCCTCCATGTAATCTTAGCTGCAGTTTTACTTGTAGAGCTGAATGAAGCAGCCATTGAAAGTTTCTTTTATGACTGTAATCAACTTTTTGCTTTCATTCTGTTTCTTAGCTTAGACCAGATCACTAGACCATCAACAACATCCTTACACGTTGGTGATGTTAAACACTTAATCTCTTTTGCATAATTTATTCTTTTAAACTAAAGGCAACATTAAAGGGAAGTGATTACAATTATCAATATCACTACATCAAACTGTCATACTGAGTTTTAGCCTCACAAAGAGATCACTAAATAAATAAAAGACGCAGTGACTTGTGCTTTGAAGTTATTTCTAAAAACATGTACCTCGTCCCAAACAAGCAATTAGTTTTATTTATTTTTAATCTTAAGGCGGTTTAAACCCCATTAAATAGTGTAATCCACTCACTTCTTCTCCCTCTCATTACCATCATTTCCTTGAGGATCACAGCGATACTGGTTTTACCACTACATTCATTTACTCAGCTGTGAGCATTATTTTATGGTTAATTTTAATTATTCCTACAAGTTTTTTTTTATGTTTTTTTTTAAGAGTCCAACACTTAGGGCTAAGAAGAATTTCATCACCTGAGGTTTTAAACTTGAAATCTCCCCCCTCTTTTTCCTTTTCTCAGTTTCTGCAGGTGTCAGCGATGGACGATGCAGTAGCCAGAGAGGTATCCCCAAAGCAGCAGAGATTGGAGACAGAAGACACAGTAACAAGCTGAACTGCAGGTCAGAGACAGCGCAGGTGCCAGGCAAAGGTTGTAGAAAAAGGGGGAGGGCTGCTAAATTTAGGCAGGCATACAAAGAGAAATGTGACTGTGCATTTAAGAAAAATACTGCAGCTCTCTACAGAAGCAGTCAAACTGAACTAGGTGATGCACACACCTACTTGGCCTACATATAGCTGTCATCTCCATGGCCTTCTAGCCACGGGCAGGCTGTCAGATGGCCAAGATATGGATAGCTGATCTCTGTAACCAATGTGTTCAGACAGGCAGCTCTGCTCTCACTCTCACTCTCACTGCAGCACCATCCACAAAAAGTAGAACCAAGCAGCATAGCATTGCTTTTCTTAGTTGTTTATTCTTCTTCTTTAACAAGTCAAATGGTACCAAGTATCTCACAACTGGGCTTGCTAGCTTTAGCAGTTTCACAGGATCTTTAGATGTTAATAAAGCCCCAAAGGTCATGCAGAAACTAGCTGAAGCTGTAATGCTTAGTCTATCCTGTGGGAGCAGTGAAATTGCGCCACTACTGCCAAGGAATGGACTCATGCATGCTTCATGATAACAGGAATTTAGTGATAACTTGAAAAATTGAAGGTGTAAAGGCCATTTATGTTCCCTCTGCAGGACAATAATATAACCCAGTACATGAACACGTGGGAGATGCCAGCATCCATATACAGTATAGTTTGAATATATTTGCATGGGGAAAAATAAGCATGGTGTGTGATGCTGTATCACCATATCTGAGGCCTGTCAAATCTTCAGCTGCATCGCACTGACACATCAAACACACACACACACCCACACCCACACCCACACACACACACACACACACACATGAACCCATGCCAGAGAATGGCTTCTTATCTATGTACACATAGCCCAATAGCACTTACATTTGACTCTGTGGTCAGAAGTCTATTTCACTGAGCACACCCGCTGAAAATCTGGCCGCAGAGGCTGATGGGAAAAATGCTTACTCTCACTTACTCAGCTCCCAACTTCTTGAATCATTCTCAGAATAATATATTTCCTCCCTTAAAACCAGGCAAATAAAAAAAAGCCTAATGCTGTCCAGACCACTCCAGCTGGGAGGAAATCCAACCATGGAGGAGCATCCAGGCGGATATTATAAAGGAACTGATATTTCAAGGCAATTTTGAAACCCAAGTATTATTTTCTGTTATTTATTTTTATGATCTGGGGGTATGTGAGATATTTA
>CM047989.1:17342154-17366071 GCA_026261665.1 Melanotaenia duboulayi | reverse complement strand
CCAAAAAAAAACTTGAAGATAGTGTTAACGAGGACAGATACATCCACAATACATGCTCTTCCTTCTGCAGCAAATGTTGAAGCAGTAAACATCATACAAAGGTGGTGGAACTATAAAAGTGTGAAAATACTTCAGCATTTTGGTTGTAAAATACACAGATGATGCAGGTTTTAGCTTTTCAATATATAAAGGGACCCTTCTTGATCACAATGTTTTGTAAAAAATATGTATTTCTTCCATTTTTTTGTAAGTTATTAAACAGTCTTCCCTTTTTTCAAAGAACACAGCATAGAGTCTGCATAACTGACAAACCTCTGATCAAAATGTTTTATAAAGTTTACCTCAGGGTTTTCTATGGATCAACTGTGAATCATCCACAGCCCATGAGGTAGTGCTGTATCTATGATAAGCATGTCAAAGCCAGTTTAGCCATTTAAAAACCAGTTGGTGAAACTAAAAATCATTGTTGAACATTGATTACTCCCAAAAGGCCAAATGACATTAAAAAAAAACAGCCTTTTGAATCAGATGGGCACCTCATGCAGCCGAAAAACTGAAGTGTTGAGCTATCCAAGGGAAATTTGGCCTGTAAACAAAGACATGATAATAAACAACAATGGCAAAACTGACTGGGATTGATCATTCTCTGGGGTATTTACTTCAACATTAGGTTTGAAAAAAGTGTCACTTTTTACGACCAGGTTTAGGATTGTACTGGAAAAGGGTTAAAAAAAAACAAAAAAAAAAAAACAATTTTACCACACCGTAGGTATAAAAAAATGTTGATCTCTCCTGGAAAATTTCTTAAAGTCTTTGGCTTTTGTTTAGAAAAAAATATATTTTTAAAAGAAACATTCAGGTCATTTCAGAGATGGCTGAGTCATCGGCAGAGTCTTACTCTGTCTGTGGTCTCTACCGCCACCCTGTGGTGCAGCATCCACATCGCTCCTTAGCCAGCAGCGGTGCTGGTATGCGTCACCTCCCAACTGTGACTGTGGTCCGTGAAGACGTGCACTGCTCAGGCTTGGAGGAATAAAATCCCCAATAGGCCAGACAGCAAACCTTGTCAGGGGTCAGCTTTGCAGTGTGGACGGCCTTTTCTAGGGGCCTGAAGCAAGCACCACCCGGTCCTAGCTGGTCTTCACCGGCAGCCTGCTGTTCGGGCACGAGTTCAGTCTCATAGTAAAATCTGGGCAACGTACGGGGAGTGAGTGCTGGCCACTGCAGCTAACAGGGGCAGGTCACTGGACTCAATTCTGCAATGACAAAGCAAGAATGAGGAAATGGTTAGGTCACAAATTTATTTAGAATGAATTTTATTCAAATAAATCAAGTTTTTCACTCTGTCTATTAGTGAAATACTATTAGCTGGGAAAATGCGTGCAAATTATAAAACTTTGCAGAACCTCTGATGTTAAACATAAACTCCTTACCCTAAGACCATGCTCAGTTCTTTCACATGGACTCTTGTCTGCCCCTTAAGATACTCAGAGAGCATCTTACTCTTAAAGTAGATCTCCTGCAGTCGGTCTTCAAGGTGCATTATACACTAAAAAGTATAGACAAAGAAGGATGAATCAAAAGAATAGCAAGAATATTTACAGTATTAGTATATACAGGCATGCTATTATCTATGAAACTAACCACTCCAAATATTTAAACATACTAGAAAAACGGAGTTGTTACATACAAAGTTGGGTGACAAGTTGAGTTTGTAGAGCTGATGAGTGGACTGCAATAAGCTAGAGACCAGGTTGGACACCAGGACTTCTTTCCCCAGCTTGTTTACATCCGTGGCTCGTCTCTGACTGCTGGCCACCTGCACTGTCCACTTGTCTGTGTCTGCGATAATGCAGACGGCCTCGGCAATGGGCTCATCCAATACTGGATGCTGCAGAGGACAAAGATGTATTTTTGAACGAATTAACTTCACTTGTCTTGTTAGGACTGAACGTACAGAATATACAATATGTGTTAAAGTAGATCAGAATTTAATGCAAAATAAAAACAGTTTTTATGTCCTTTACCTGAACCGCATGGGTTAATTCAGTCATGAGGTTTTGCCGTAGCTTCTCATCACTGGGCATCCCATGCAGTACAAAGTCTGGTACGTAGGTGGGGCAATAGCCTCCAAAGAGGGACCGGCCGAAGTTCGCAATGCTGGGCTTAGAGTAGTTCTCCACCAACTTCGACCTGTAGATAAAACATGTGAAATTTTATAAAATGTATTTAATAGATTTTTGTTTACACTTTATAGTGTTCATACAAATGGTCATAAGTAAAAGAGTGTATACGCTGGGTTTTCTACACGGCATCCACTCACCCAGGGAAAGGAACCAGCACTTCCTCCTGCCAGTCCTCTGTCTCCTCGCTCTCACTGTCTCCCAACGCACTGTCCGAGCTCTCATTGCGTGGTATTTCCCAGTCATTGACAGGCGCCACCTTACACTTTTGGTCCTTGTTGCTGTTGTTGCCTTTATTGTGGGCAGCAGGGACAGTCATTACAATGTCTTTGTCCTGCTCAGCAGGCCAGCGGCTGCAGCAGCAGTTGTCAGAGGAATCTGTTGAGCCACACCTGCATCTCCTTGGACAATCTGACAAGCTGTCTCCTCTCCTGCTGGACCCTACATCTATGCTTCCTGAACCTAAACACATGCCTAATCCCTGAGCCTTGACTACACTCTGAAAGCTGTGCATATTGTCTGTGCTGCTGACCTCCTGTTGTTTGGCCACACCATCTATATTCCTGATATCCTCAGCATTCTCATAGCTGAGATACTCATCAAAATCATTTTCATAGTTCAGGTTCCACTGGGGCATCTTGCTGGATGTCCGCTGCAGAGCTGGAGTTGCCTTGGTCTGTTTGGTTTGGTCCTCTGATGCACTGGTATTGCTGGTCTTTGAATGTGCTCCATTCTGTAGGTGACAATGTTGCTCTTGATGATGCTGATGTTGCTGATGCAGTAGCTGCATGTGAAGCGGATTTTTCTCCTTGAGGTGTTTCTTGTGTTTCTTTATTTCCTCCTCCATCCTCCTCCTGCGGCTTTCTGTGTCCGACTCTGGAGACATGGAGTCTCCAATAAGGAAAGTGACTTTTGTTGCTGGCTGTTCTTCCGTTGAAGGAGTCAAAGCCATGGGCCCCGTCATGGTGTTTCCTGATATAACTGGTAGTGGCACTGCACTAACCAGATTCTTATCTGGGGGCTTTTTCTCCAAAGGAATTCCCAAAGGCCGATTGGCCAACACTTTACTGGGCTGGTTTCCTACTGCAGCATCCACCCCGGCCTCAACACTAGTATGTTTACTGTCTGTGACGACAGGAGCTAGAGATAGGCTTGAGGCAAAGGTTGTGGGTATGGATTTGGTCTCTGTATCCAGCACACAGACCTGCTGTCTTGGTGAGGCTGAGCCAACACTCAGCACCGTCTCCAGTCGAACCTCAGTGACCAGAGTGCTGCTAGACTCCCTGCACAGCTCTCTGGCTTCAGCTACTTCTGCAGTCCTGATAACAGGAATTGTGCATGCATTGGGTCTCGACTGAAGCACACTGCTTCTAGACCCTTGGCTCTCACTGCTATCCTCCTCATCTTCTTCATCCTCGTCTTCCTCTTTAGGTGGTTCAACCGAGCTGTGCTCGACTTCAGCGTCTGTGTACGTGCTGCTCTGGAGGCTGTTGTCTGAACGGTAGCTGCTGTCTTCAGCCTCGGTGTGCAGGCTGTGGGCCCCTTGGGACAAGTAGTCTCCGCTGGGTTTATGGACAGTAACTACGACATAGTCCGACTCCTCTACCTCCCCCTTCCTGAGGGAGGTGGTGATGAGGGAACCGGGCATGACGATGGCCTCGTCCTCAGCGCTGTCCAGCATGTGAGTCTCCATCAGCTCTGAGCAGCGAATGAAGTAGGTGAGGACATAGAGGAGTCTCTGGACTAGCTCCTGTCTGCGGCCAACCACCACCGTCCTGGACAGGCGCACTGGTGACCCAATGGCACCGTAAAGGTCCCCTACAAACATTGAAAGAGAGAGAGACAATAAATAAACAAATAACATAATTAAATATAATTTTACAACATCAAATTCATTGATGTTCATTTAGACATTCTTTCAGGCTTGTTTAGTTTAGCAGGCTGCACCTTTTTGCCTCTTTTTCAAAGAAAATCTAAAACTCTGCAGTTCTCAGTTGTGAACAATAGGTGTCACCACTCACTCACCTTTTAAATGTGAGAACTTATATTCTAAGAGATGACCTTTGTATATTTGTTTCAGGGTATTACTTTCTAAAAGTGCCTTTAAATGAAATGCAGCTCTTTACATATGAGCAATACTTTTAGAGAAATGCAAAATTATTATTACTGCAACTGCAGGGTAATTATTTCTGCATTTCAAAACAGCTAATTTATCACGTCTCATATCAACTTTAAAAGATTAAATATACAGAAATGTATACAGCTTACAAAAAGACACAGAAGACCTCATGAATGTTGCATCTAGAGGAGATAATCTGGGTGTCTTAATTAATGATGTGCAAACACAGGTTTTACACAAAAGCTTCAAGCCTCTGTGTGAGTGTGTTCTTTTCTGTGTGGTAGTCTCACCAAGCTGTGCCCAGAGGGGGTTGTAGGGATGTGACTTTGCCAGCATGTCAACGCTCTGGGAGGAGTGTTTCTCAAGGAAGATCTTAATTGGAGGCTGCCCATTGGGCATGACGGTAGGTACCCAGGCCAGATGATTGGTCAGGATGGCTGTCAATAGTGCAGGGAGGAATCTGGAAAAATTAGATAAGAGCGTAAAAGAAAATCCTAAAATTTAAATCCTTACTGGTTACCATCTACCAGATTACCGTTTTCTGGTTTGACTCCTGATTTGTTTTTTTTAACGTCAAAGCTGCTTTCACTACATGGAAAACTTAAGTCAGACATTTTTCTTTCTGAACAAGGCATCGCATTTATACACAAGTAACACACTCATACACTATTACCATGATTCACTTCTCAGTTCTGACCAAAAGCATCTACTTCCTTTCCTGTCTCATGACTCAACACAGTAATGGAAGTCTGGTTTCATCACGTGCCAGAACACAATACCCCTATCGCAAGCATCAGTCATGGGAACACTGATAATATGTCTCAGAAACAGATTATGTGATACAATAAAGCCTCAATGAGTCACAACCATGTAGATGCACTTAGCTGGGAGGTAGGACATGTGAACCAGTATTATTCCAAAGAAAAATATTATGCTGATAAGGAAACACAAATGGTTACCTAGGAAACAGTTTCTATTCCCAGCTTTCATTAAATGTTAATGTAACGTTTTCATTTAATGTTTTAAAGTCAGTAACAGTGTGCAGAGAATGGGATATGGACACTTCTCAAACAAAAAAAAAATACATATATATATATATACATATATATATGCATTTAAATGTTATCTTATGTATACAGTATCAATAAATATTTTTAATAATTTTTGATTTCTGAAACCATTTTCAGATAAAAACAAGACGGTGATCAACTTATGATGTGGGAATTTGTACTGAACTTCAATTGTCAGAGTGATCACTGATGAAATCTTAGTTGTGACCCCAAGTGAACAAAAAAAATAGGAAAAAACCAAAATATCTTAAAGATATAACTGCTAACTTGATGCGATAATCCAGTTCTGTATCGTGAATGGCTGGATGCCATGTTCAATGCAGGCCTTTCTACCAATTCATATATGTACAATTAGCAGTGGTTTGGCAAGGCTTTATAATGCTAACAATAAGCAGTTAGAGACTGGCAGGGATTCTCTCATTCACAGCTCCTCTTGAGGCAGACACATAAATGCAAAGAGGGTGAAGCAGTTAGTGTGAATGTGAGCAAATGTATTATTGAGTGAAAGAAAGGGGTTTGTGGGGGAGAGAGTTAACAGTGGGCGTGAATTTACATTTTTCTCTGTTGAAAAGCTCATCACTGAAGTACAGGCCAATAAAGATTAGGAAAGAGTGCATGTGGAACATTTTTCATCTTTCAAAAAAAAGGGGGGGCAGTATGGTTTACACTTTTGGTGAATGTGACTTGGCCATTCAAACACTAAAACATCATTTCACAACTATTTGACAGGATAGTTTGAAACGTCATTTCTTTGATCCTAGACTAGAAAACTACCTCTAAATCATGTGAAATTTACATTGCATTTCTAGAAATCTCTCAAGAAGCTGGTGTGAGTATGAGCAGACACTCAACTGGTTCTTGGAGGCCTGCTCCATCAGTAGGGAAAGCTCCCTCATGAAGTGTCCGCAGAGCTGGTTTTTCTCCGATGCTCCAGACATCATAGTCAACCAGACGGGCTCGGCCACGCGGGGCATTGTGTAGAGGTCGCAGATGGTCATCCTGGAGATGAGGTATGGCGAGGGAGGGAGGGATGAAAGCGGGAGAGGGAATGGAAAGAGAAAATAAAAGGGTTTGAGGGGAAAAAGAGAAAACAGACAGAGAAACAGACACGTTATTGTCTCTTAGGGAAAAACAAAGGAGATCTCAGTTCAGAGATTTGCTGTCTGCTGTGAGGCCATGGGAGACCCTCATTGTGTGTGTTTGTATCAAGTCTGACTAACTTGCATGATTACACACACACACACAACCCTGTCTCTTGGTATGTACAGTGTTTGTGTGCATGCATGTGTACATGGCTCAGCTGGGGCATTTGTTCACTGAGATGGACCGCAGTTTCCATGGAACGTGGGATGTTGGTGAGTGTGTCTCGGCCAGGGGCCAAGCTTTCACACAGGGGCAGAGGGAAATCTCTGCAGCCTAATCAATGTGGATCATCTCTGAAACTTATATAATGCAGTCACTGACTTTGAAAATCCAAAGCTGTGAAGATTATTCAAAAGAAATGGTCCGACACGTTGACCTTACAATCCGCTAACACAACAAGATTTAATCAGCTGCCATCAGCCCTGGTGAACAGTCACAAGACTTGCAGGACATGTTGATAACTTCTCAAAACCGCGGGCTGATTGATTTCATCTTTTTTTGAAGCTGCAGATCTCATGCTGTAAACAGCTCATAACAGCTCCCAACCTCTGACCCATAAAGAAGCCGGTGTAATGAGAGATAAGGGCATGCAGCATGCTGAGAGAAAACACAGGTGTCACACAGAGAAGTGACCTTCACGAAAAGTCCAGTATTGAAGTAATTAAGCTATTTTAGAATAAGGTATTTTTAAAAAGAAAACCTAAACATCAGCACTTTTTTTTGGGCTTTATAGAAAAATCAACAAAAGCAGAACCAACTGCATGAGTGTTGCAATATAGTTGATGCAAGTTTATCTACACAGTTTTTCTGGTGCAACCCTCAAACGGCCCAACCAGGATTAAATGTCAGTGGAGTGAAATTGAAGAGCACAGACAACGGTGTTGTTACAGTCGGTCCTGTGATAGGTTTGCTTTCAAAAACAATTAATATTAAAATAACTAGACTTTAACCTTTCATTAACTTTACTTATGAGAGTCTGTCAGCAACAAAGAACTGAGATGCAATTCGTCGCATCCGATAAGCGATTTGCCTTTACACGGTATTATCTGTTATTCCAACTGTAGCATCATGTAACCCAGCAAAGCCTCATGCATTTCTGTATTATGAACGGGTTGACTTATCTTACCCCATCAATGTGAGGGGGTCTGAGATCGAGCCAGCGCTATGTGAGCGGGGAAATAGTCTTGGCTTCTCCAGAGCAGCTGTTTGGGTCAACTTAGAAACACCCCAAGTCTGACATGCGACTAAACTGATGCGTCAGGCTGAGGTGCTATATTAAACTCCCTCACTATGGAGGGCAACATTTCTGACCTCGTTTATGGCATATGGTTTTACTACATGCTGTTTCATAAGCCAATTTGAAGATATATAAAAAGATGGAGAATATTTACAAGTGTGTTTCTAATCTAAATATTTCTTTTCCACAATTAGCTGTTAAAACAAAATTTAAACTGCAGCCAAATTGTGCACGGTACATTTCTAGAGCTGTCTGCATGCTATTTGTTTCAGTTCACTTTAAGCCAACTTCAGCAACTTTATAAATGACGTGTAGAATAAGCAGCTTACTGCTGTACAGAAACAAAAGTGGACTTTCTGTAAATGTGGTAAAATGGTAATTAGATCAATTGTAGCAGGTTTTCTCTCAGAACTCCAGTTTCTGCAGTCCAGTCCAAACATTACCCCGACATAGACGTAGACAGGTGTGACTTATGTATACACATGAATTTGCTAAGTGCACAGCTTATCTTTGCCAGCATGTGTGCGTGCCCGCCCTCTGACGTCGTCAAAGTCACATCAGCATGAAGGAAAGGAATTTTTTCCAGTTTCCTCCTGTAATGTTCCATGAAGTCAAAACCTCTTAATGGCAAAGGTGGCTATCCTTATATATTTATAGCCGTTGTCTGGAGGTGAGATTTTTCAGATATTTTGTTCGTCCCGGGCACTGCTGCGCTTCCTGCTGGCACTCGCATACTGTTTACTATTCTGGTGCTTGCTTGTGACCAGTGTATGAGGTAGATAGGGTTGCCACTCATAAGTCTTGGGTTGCTGAGGCCAGGTGTGAACAGACATATGACTGCAGCAATGCAAAGACCTCAAAAAGGGAACTGCCTGCCAGCGTGTGAGAGGCAAGTGAAAGTAGCAGGGAACACAGGCATCGTACATTCAAAGGTTCGTGTGTTTTATGAGCACTTAACATTCATACAACTCTGACAGGCACGTCTACTGCATACAGACATGCACATACACAGAATCATGCAGCCTAATAAGTATAAATTTATGACGATTGATATGATGATTATTTATGTCACCACAAAAAAAGATTATATCCTTCTTGGAGCCTATGTTTCTCAACATCTAAATAAAAACAACCCCTTTACATGCTCCAAGAGCCATAAATAAATAAAAAAAAGAAAAAAGAAAGCATGTCCAGCATGCCCAGCAGTAATAATATAATGCCCCCCGTCTTTCTTTTTTTTTTAACTCAACATGTACCAAGTTTAAGTACTTAACTTGGTTTCCTTACTTTCAATTGTTCTAATAAATATGTAAAGAAGCAAAGATATTAACTAATAGCATTATATTACTAATAAAGGTGAGTGTTTATCAAATATTGATGAATGGGAAACCTTTCTCATTCTAGCATTCTTTCAGTATCTTAATGTAATGCAACTATCACCAAATGAAAATAAATAATTAAATTATGACAAATTCGATCTTAAATAATGTTAATATACAACTGCTTTCTTTTGTCCTAGCTGAATCTTAAATAAGTTTGATTTAAAGAAGTTAAAACTTTAAAAAAAAGTCAGTTTAGCCAACAAGGTTCGGAAAGAAAGATATGTCCACAACATTTCCCGTTCATCAAAGTTAACACCAGAACATAAATATTGCAGGATAAATTTGTTTGTCATCTACTTCACAGAAGTTGGTATCTGTTAACCTAATCTGAGTGATTAAATTCTAAGATTTGTGAGGTGAAAAGTACCTTTATTTGACTAAAACACACGTAAAAGATGTGGTACCTGGCATCTTTCGATATATGTAATGAGGTTACTTTTGTGCTTGTTTTTCCACCTTTTTATCCCTGTGCAGAAGCTATGTGTCAATATTTACAGGTCTTTTACTACCTGCTAAATGACACCTGCCTGTCTGCGTTACATCCTGCCAACAGATGACCCAAAATCCTACTGCTGAGATTCAGAAGCATAATGCAATTTTATGGTCAAATATCCTATTCAAGATTTGAAATTAGACATCCTTTCCAGAGTTTCCATGATGTGGGAAGTTTGCTGTGTACCCAGGGGAGAGAATAAGTGTCTGGCTACAGTACATAGAAACTTAACAGCAAGGCCGGCTTCGGTAAACTGGGACAGTTTAATAATAAAAATGGAGGGGAAAAAAAGAAAAGACAGTGACCAGTGTGGTTTAAGGGAGCTATGAGTGATCATAGATCATGGTTGACAGATTTATTTCCATAAGAAGAATGAGAGGAAAAAAAAATCATGTAGATTAATTTCTGTGAGTGAGTGAATGTTGAGTTGCTGCCCAACCTGAATTCGTTGAGCCCATCCACCATTCGGCTGTAAGCCAAAGCTCTCTGGCTGGCATCAGCTGACCGTCGACTCATCTTCATAGCCTTGAGAGTGACACAACACACATGTACCTTTAGATATTTGGCACTGAAGCTGCCAAGCTGAGGAATTTGTGAGGGAGAAGAGGGAGGAGGATTGTAAATCCAAATTGAGGGCAAAACTGGAAGTCACCCAGAGCGGGACAGTGCCAATGACAGACACCAGTAAACAGAACCACAGATACACTAAGTATGACGACTGACTGGTCAATTGGACAAGCAACACCACTCATTCCAGCAGCAGAGGTCATAAGGTTAGCTTTCTTGTCTGTTTTTAATGTCACTGCTACACAGACTGGCATGCTTATCTCTATAGAGCCAAAATGGAAGTGATCAAAATTATAAATACAGATTACTTTAAATGTCCCAAAAAGTAATTACCTGCTCAGTGGCACTCTTAAGTTTGTTCATATGACTTTCAAAGAGGGGGAAATGTGAGAAGAAGAAATCTTGGAAGCGGCTGTTCTCCTCGAGGTTGGAGGACAAGGTAAAAATGACTCCAATGGCGATCTTCTTCTTCCGGGCAACGCCAAGGCTGGGACCCCCACTTTCGTCAGACATGTTGAAGCTCTCCTCCACCGACCTGACCAGAACAGAGTTCGCAGGGAGTCAACTACAGAGCAGGAATGATGGCAGACATATGGATGCAAAAATCTTGATATGCAAATCTGTATCCTTCTACCAATACACTTGGTCTTTCAGTAAAACTTCAAATAGTGTAATTAAGTCGAAAAAGAATTAGAGCATCTGTTAACAGAAAATATGAACAGTTTTAAATCTTAGCTTCTTTTATTGTCACAGCCTAAACATTATGCTTTAGTGCAGCTGAACTGGAGGATTAGCACTCTCAGAGGCTGACAGCTGAGTTTACAGTAACAGGCCAACACAGCATCCTGTCTAGTCACAGCACTGTGTGTGTGGGAGCAGTTATTAGCACATAGCTGCAGTGTGTGTCCTTTTCCAAACTGCCTACTGGATTTCTGAGGAAGTCCTTGCAGGATAAACTTTGCAAAGGCCAAATGGAGGCCCTAATAAGGGATAAGGCAAAGGGAGGAAGTCTGACTGATAGCATTACATTTTAAGTATGTGATGATGCGTTTGCTTTAGAGCTGACCAATGAATCTATTCATTTAGAGGGCTGATAAGTAATATATAATTTAGGTATGAATTATGTTCACAATCAATTACTTGAGGTAAATATTGATTGAAAGTTTTATTTGAACAAAATACTAACAAAAATCAGTAAAACAAAAACAAAGGAATATGCATATTCAAGCTTAACAGTTTCTATTAAAATACAGTTTTTGTATGTTGTCTTAAATAAAATTCAAACATATTTTACAGTTGTAAGAATACTCAACAACATTTGCTTGACTTGTGCAACTTTCTTTCTACAACCAGTTGTTGTTTTAGCATCGTGTCATTTGCATGCACTTCCACTTCTGAGAAATGGTTTCGAAAGGTGCACATTCATCTTCTCACCATCGAGGGAAGACACCGTTCTCCAGACTAGTGGTTTGACTGCGGAGCCATCGGCGCTGGTAGCTGGAGGCACAGCTACTGGTCAAGGAGGAGCCAGGGGATGGGAAGGGGGTGATCAACAGGCTGCTCAGAGAGGCTAAAAGGACATATGGAGGGATGGCAAAGAGAGCAAAAAAGAAGAGATGAATAAAGGCAAATCAAGAGAGAAGAATAGATAAAAGGGGCACAGAAGGGAGCGGGGAACAGATGGAGGGAATGGTGGGTGACAGAAGAAGGGCAAGAGTGAGTCAGACACTGCGTAGGGTTATTCCTTTTCAATGACACATCGTTCACACACACAGAGCTAGACAGAATGAAGGACAATAAGTTTGGCTGCACACTTCCTTTCACTATTTCCGTGAAACAGTTTTCATATCCACTTTAATACCAGCTACTCGCAGCCACATGTAGCAGTTGTTAGGCCACCTAGTTTCACTAAGACTGACATAATAACCTACACACACAAACACACACAGCGTGTTGGCCACTCATCATGGGTTATTTGCAACACAGGCAGCAATTGATCAATGGTCACATGAACCATGTTGATGGTGTGTGATGTGTGTCTGTGTAAGAAGAGACTGAAAGACGACCTCTCAAGATAATAAATGCTAAGAAAGAAGCCAGAACGAGACTGCAGAAGGATGTCTATGCAAGAACAACTGTGTCAGGGGTGGAGAAAAACCAGCCCAAACACAGTGGGGGGTGGAGGAAAGATGAGAGGACACAGCTTAAATTAGATGTCCATTTACTAGTAGCAGGTTTTAGAGCTGCTATATTTAATCTTCAGCATGTGACCTGTGTTTGAGCAAAAAACGCAATGCCAGTCATGCCAATGAGACACGGTATTCGTAGAGGAGGGGGGTGGAGGTGTAGGGCAGAGCTGGGGATGTTTCCATCGTACAAAGTTTCCGAGTGCCCAGAGCCTGTCTAAACATCTTATGTCTGTCTGCCTTTATTCAATAATGCTTCAGGGATTTTCTTCTTGTCTTAAACATCTCTGATCTCGTTCAGCCTTCAGAGCGAACACCTGTAAGTCTTTCCCATGAGAACCTGTAAGCATGTATTGGTAAAGCTGCAACTGAAACACCACCGGTTCCAGTTACTGGTGGTTTCATAACAGTTAGTCTTGCCCTTAATCAGTTAAGTTGAAGCAAGTCAACTCCTTTGACACAGGAAGTGCAGGTGGCAAAAGAATAAGCTGGATAATTAGCTGGATCATGCACGCTCAGTAAATTCCACACTCTAAAAATCAGAGATTAAAAAATATACTTTTACTAATGTGTGATGTTTTGAAGTGGGAAAAATATGGAGCCATAGTCTTGATGTTCTTTTCTCTTATTACTTGACAAGAAAATTCAAAGTTCAGCTGCAAGACTAAAAGCTGCACCGATTGTAGGTCAATCCAGGCTTTGGCTGCTAGTCTCATTAACGTACCTGACCTGGCGATGCCACTGTCCCTCTCGTCGTACAGACCTCGGCCAGGCATGTCCATGGGGTGACTGTGGCCTGCAGGAAAAAAGGTGGAAAAATATGTGGAAGAGAGAAAGTCGGGGAGTTGGGTCAGACCATGAAACCAGGAAATGAAGAAAACACATTAAGACCAAACATATTTGAGCGACAAAATGGACCACAAGTCATGCTGAAGATGCTTTAGTAAGTCAGAGGATTGTCTTGCTAGGATATTCCACACATCCTCACCATGATTAAGCAAACACCTTTGCCTGTTCTACTATGAAAGGCTGTAACTAATTCTTAAGCTGTTGGTGCACCCCCTGTCTTGCAACTTCAGCACAAGGAAGTGTCACAACCAAAACAAATGATGCAAAAATGCACTGCTGTTGTAACAGGCTGTTGGCCACTCAGTCACTATCAAAAACAGCTACTATCGCTTTTGATAGTTCTTTCTATAAGAAACAATCTGCTTGTTCTCACATATCCATCTTGTCACAACTTTGAGATAAAGTAAGAAAACTTTAATGGTTTGTCCCATAGCAGATGTATAAGCCACAAATACAGCATTGGAGCTATAGAGCATACCATAATAAGGATTTATTCAAACAGAAGAGTTGGTAGTATGATCCAAGAAAAGGCTTGTTAGTTTATTGTAATATGGGTAGAAGATATACTCGCCATATGAAAAAGGAAGCTAAGGAGACTTAAGGCAAACGATCTATGATCAGTGAACAATGTTCTCCAAAATTTTTAGCCTCTTTATAAGATTAAGTTCTGATCCATTGTGCAATAAGCATCGGAAAGGTGTGTTCAGTCCTTAATTCCTTCATTAACATGACAACAACCTTGAAGAAAACTAATCAAAAACAGCCATCAGCAGCAGCAATAACTGCAATCTGAGCAGAGCATCTACAAAAGACAACCTTCACAATTATACAGAGAAACCTGGCCTTGGCTGAAGTCAACAAAGCTGAAGTAAAATGTCCTGTTTTTTCTAGTTAATTCACACAAAGAAAAGCTGGTACACAGGCATTACAATAAAACATTAATATCACGTTAAGGTTTCGTTGGAGGAAAGTTGAGTCAGTTACAGTCATACATGAAAAAAGTTTCAAGCTATACTGTGCAGAAACTATGTGAGTGTTGTATTATGTCATAAATACTACAGTTCCTAACACGCAGGTTTTACACATTCAGGAAGACACTGCATAACATTCATCTTGTGTCTCTAAAAAACTGAGACAAGTTCCACTGAGAAAGTTTAGTATTTCATTTTTCCTTATTGATACTGCTGTTTGATTAAGTTCCCAGTGCCCAAAGACAGTTTGTCTAACTGTGCAACTGCAAAAACATCAGTATTATTGATAATAAATAACCATGTTTTGACAGTTTTTGACTAATATGTTTATGAGAAACAAACAGAAGTTGGAAACTGTAACTACCCACAGTTTATAAAGCTTTAAAGCACTTATAAGTATTGCGCATACAGTAATAGAGCTGGTTTAAGCAGCTAAGTGAGTAACACAAAGAATAGTAGAAAGAAACTGCATGAATATTACAAGTAACACCAGTTAACCCCCATGCATTTTCATGTCTCTGCAATACACCTGGGCCAGATACTATTGGATGATCCAAAAAGGATTTCTTTTGCAAAAACTTTACTGCTTAAGTTGTTTTATTTTAGTTTAGAAAAACAAACAATATATAAAACTGTAAACTTTCTCTATGATTTACAAGGTGTCCGTTAAAGTGTTTTACAATAGATTTTGGTTTATGATTATGAATTGGCATGTGTTTTTAAAACCAAATGTTCTGACTTTCTCAAATGAAGTCTGGTGGAAACCGCATCAAAGTTTTTGTTTTCCCAGCAGCAGTTATATGACCCAGGTTATTTGCAGTCATGACGTGACTACTACTGCCATTTCCAGTTCAAGATTTACCACACAGGCATGCACCCACTAAGAGCCATGTCTTGAACAGCCAATACTACTCCAACTACAGCCTCTACACACACATGCAACTGGCACACAGCAATTGCTGCCAGTTTTAAGGGCCAACCTGAAAAGAAAGATGCGCTCTTGATGAGGCGCAATGGGCCCTGTTCAGAGAAGGCCCGTCGAGGGCTGCAGAGCTGAGAAAATCCTGTGCAGCACAAAAACATGGAGAAAACAAAAGAGACAAAAGAGAGGCAGAGGAGAAAAAAAAAGACAAAACATGAACCATGATTAGTGAATGAGGGAAGAGGAAAACTCCCTGTGTCCACTGTCCGACTAACTCTTGTTAGTTACAGGAGATTTTTAATCTAGAAAGAAATGATTGTCATCATCTCTTGGACAGAGAGACAAACGAGAAAGCTCCAACACACAGAATACAGCTAATCTCTTATTACTAGTATTATCCTTATCATAAATAATACAAAACTAAAGGAAGCATTTCTCTCCGATGTTCAAAACCGGACATTTTCTTTTTTTTTTGTGACAATGAAAGCTTAAATGTGTTTTATACCTCAGTTTTAAATGGCTGTGTTTTCTCCTCTAAGCTTCACTTGTTGCTGTTTGTGTAAACCTGCTGCGCCTTAAAACGCTGATGACACTTTCACCATGAGCAACAAGTGCAGTCGTAACATAACATGGAAGTGTGTAATAGGAGAGCTGAATCAGCCGATTTGTTCAGGAATCACATGCCTCCAACTGCCTCTGGCAGAGTCTGACAAGTTTCTTTTGTACTTAAACTACAATGATAAAAAATCTTCAGTTGAGGAAACACCTGCAACAAGCCAAGTACATCAACTGTGTAGTAAGGTAAGCTTAATGACATGTAACATGTAAGCTGTTAGAAAAGTATTTCAGAGGGAATAAAATGTGTAGTCATGAAACATGAACTGATTATTTTATCCATTGTCGACAAATAGAAGTCAAATGTAGGGACAATCATGGTGGATGAAGGCACTGAGTTAACTAGTTGCTATGGTTACCTATGTTCCCTAGTAGACTGTTGGGTCCTGTGTTTTGATCTGGTCTTGAAGTGTTGCAGTCGTGTCCAATGAACTCCAGGCTGTCTTGCAATCTGTGGAGGATGAAGCAAAAAGAAAGCAATGAAAATCAGTATATATATATTTGGATGTTGTCACATGATTACACCACATAAAAATTTCTTTAAAAAACTGCTGCAGACGGCAGTTTCTAAACACAGTATCATACAGATTAATGAGGAGGCACAGGGACACACAAAAAGAACGTTTTTATAGCCTAAATAAATGCACAAGATATCCATCATAACTGAGACAGATGCAACAGGAAAGATAGGATGAGAGTGTATCTGAACGTTTTAGTTTATTAAACTATGTCTAAATATATTTACGATTACATTCAAATACATACAGTAAAAATAAGGGGAAAAATTATAGGAATAAACACAATTTAATATGAAATAAATGAACAATAAATAAATAAATAATATGAAATAAATATATAAATAATAGTAAATTTAAATAATTAAATTAAATGTATTTAATACATGAAAAAAAACAAAAAAGGTGTGAAAGAGTCAACAGCAAATTTGCCATAATGGAGGATAAAGGGGCTAAACAAAGGGTTAAAGACGCTGCCACCAGAAGGAGAGCGAGACGTGTGTTCGTGTGTGTGAGCTTACGTGTTGAGGCTGCCGTACACGCTGCCTCCTGTCCTGGCGGTGAAGACCTTACTCAGCATTAACTGAGGTGGCGATCTGATATGACAATAGTGCAGGGACGCAGTTTATCATCATGTGAGTTTATTTCATACTTGTGTGCCTTGTGCACATACTTGTTTCTTTTTTTTAACTTCTTGTCTGCCTCTTTTCTTCCTTCATTTATTAGTTTATTTATTTGTTTAGTCAGGGACATATTAAATAACACCAGACACAAAAACTTCAATATCCTTTGTAAAAGGTCTAAACAAATTGGATCCTCCCCCCAACTCACTTCAACTAAATGGTAAGTATTTGCTAAGGACAGCAAATTCTTATTTTCTAATTCTAAGCAAATAAGGACTGTAAGGACAAAATGTTACCTGATTTGGTGGATTTTGAGTGTGGAGCCTTTGTAGCTCATGGCCACAGAGCCAAACATCATCTCCCCTAGCATCGCCACATCAGATGAACACCTTGAACCCTGTAGAGGACAGCACCCTTTTAAAACTGTTACACCCTAAAGAGCATGAACTGAATATAACCCTTCTTGAGCCTAAATACCTGTACAATCCATTTACTGTGAGTGTATGGGTATGCATACAAACAAATGCAGAGGACTGAACAAACTTCATGCAGGATTCAGGGAAAATGCATTACCTGAAAGCGGAGGCCATGGTCCTTGGTTTCTCTGGTTTCAGAGGTGCAAGAAGAGGAACTGTCAAGGGAACTGCTGCTGCCTCCTGTAGAACGGAGCTGACAGCATTTCCCAAACATTTTCACTTGACCATCCGTGCTCTGCAGGTTAAAAATAAATATTACAGGTCAGCTGCTAAAAACACACGTTTATATGACTAAAAAAACTGAACTTAATTCACTGAAAAGCAGAATCAACTTCCTGTGATGGTAAAAGCACCATCTACTACTGCTTTTTTTTGGGTGGGGGAGGAACATGGAGCTTTGGAAGAACAAAGAAAAAACAGCAGCAAATTGTCTTTACCTACAGAAATGCTATCATGCTGGAAAAGTGCATTCAGCAGCTTTAACTCAGCTGTAATGAACTTTTATTTATTTAGTTTTGGTTGGTTATAATTATATAAATAGTACAAAAAGTGCAGCAATGAATGAGTTTAAACCTCCCAACATAAGTATTTAAGTAAGTATTTAAGTATTAAGTATTTAAGTAGGATTTTAAGCACAAGTAACCCAGTTACTTGTGCTTAAAATCCTACTTGTACTTATAACGCTAATTATTCTAATCATAATGATAATCATAATAAAAAACTATAGTACTCAAAGTAAAGGCCCCTCAGGTCAAGGGTTTCCATGGAAAAAATATATTAGTGAAGATAAACTGTGTGGGTCATAAACCGCAGAAACCTGATCCAGAGGCACTTGGGTAAACAGCTAACTAACAGCAATGTGAGCTCAATCAGCCTGAGTCATGTGCCTCCTTAACTTGGCAGCCTATTCAAGAGGAATGCATTTGGGAGGGTGGAAAAGGGGGGTGGGGGCATGTGTGTGCTTTTTAGCTCAGTTGTAATGGCTCACTTGAAACCACTGTTGTAAAAGTAAGAATAAGAGGAGAAAAAACATGAACGGGTAGACTTAGCAAGAAAGATAAGTGTTGCTTCATCATGATGAACAGATAGTTGACCTTTTGCAGTTAATTTTGTGCATTTTTTAACAAGTTGTTCTGTATCACACAAGCATACATGCAAATGAAGCCACTCTTACAAAACTATGTTTGAGTATGCACATGCCCGTGTGTGTGTGCGCCAGTGTTTGCTGCAGTGCAGTGTGAGGTATGTACACAGAGTCCAGCAGCATGTGACTGCCAGTCATATGACTCTCCGAGAACTCGTGACTGAGCAGGGCTGCAATCACTCCCTGCTTCTCTCCTTCCCCTCCCTCCACCACCAAATACGTGTCTCTGAAATTCCTGCAATTCCCTCTCCCTCTCCTTCAATACACCATTTTATTCATCCTGCACCCATTCCTTACTATTTTTTTTTTATTTCCCACATCTTTCCTCCTTTCCCATGCAGTGTGTCGACTTGATCTTTGGTTTTTATCTCTCTTTACTCATTCCTCATTCTCTGTCGGCTTTGGATGTTCACACTGTTGATCCGTCTAAAATAAATTTCAATGCGTTGACAAAAGCAGTTGTCATGAGATAAAACTTATAGCTAGCTAAGCCTTTGCATTGCAAAATGCACCAAAATTACTGACACCAGCACAACACACTGCACTGAACTGCACTCACTGCGTTTTTCTATTTGATATTTGTCTTTTTTTTTTTTAAATATTATTTCAAAATGAATGTTACAATGCAAGTTGGCAGAAGGNATTAATGTTACAATGCAAGTTGGTAGAAGGTGGGCACAAATTTGTGATGGTAAGGTTATCAATAATAAGGCCAGTGGACAGACAAGGGAGAGAAGGCACAGTGATACAGAGAGGACATGGAGACAACCCAGTCAGTAGACAGCATCAGACCACAGATGGAGATAAAGTGAAGTTGAAAACACCATGACAGGAAATATCAAGAAGATGACACAAATGAAGTGTTAAAAATAATAAAAAAGAAATAAAAGTTAGGAAACAAAAAGATAAAAACCTGTCCAGTTCTTTTATGTTCATATGAGCAAAACAGAGGGGCTGATTTATAAAGGATTACAGTGACAAAATAGGAAAGTCCAAAAGCAAAAAGTAGTAATTGGGTATAGAAATGAGAAGTTGAACAGAATAGTAAATAAAAAGCATCAGAGGAAACTTTTGAGGCTGAAACTAAACCAGTCAGATAAAAATGGACAAAAGAGAGAAAAGAAAGCGAGACGGAGAATGACATGCCTGTCATGTGAGGATGAAAGAATGCTGCTTACACACAGGCTGTCAGCTGAGGCTCTTAATATTGGAGATAACACAACCAGAACAAACCGGTCAGGGTCAGACATCAACACACAGCGGGGTTAAAAAAAAATATTCAGCCTGTTATTCAGAATTAAAACAGGGTAAGGAGTTGTGACAGTGTAGTAAACAGCTGTCAGGTGCACTATGGATGATACCACAAAACTGGAAGTCTGAAGACAAACTGGAATATTGTTGTGCATTTCCATATAAAGATGGCTACACTGCAATAGAAGTGGCTCATTGACTCACACAAACCAACAACCTGTTCAGCATTCTGCTAATATCTGCCTTCGGGAAATGCATTGGAAAAAAAAACTGATCACAAGGTTTGAAGTGCTTAAGAAATCTTTATATAATTAGAAACTGGTTTTTGTGGCTAACCCAGTTTTAGTAAAAAAAATAATAACACTCCCACAAATAGCACACCCTAAACAAAAACACTCCCTATCTTTAAGTTTTGATCCCACAGACATTTTATGCCGTGGAGCAGTAAGGTTTCCAGTGGGTTAAGGTGCAGCTTGTGTCCTCTGAACTTCATGAATTAGGCACATGACCAGTTGAACGCCACACCTCTAATTTTCATTCTGTAATGAGCCAAAGTCTGACCCACTTATCTTTGATCATCTGCTCTGACTGCCCAGAAGATTTGAGGGAAAAAGTTTCAACAAATTATACAATTAAAACGGACCATTCTAAAAAGACCTGACCCATACAAAAAAAGAAACGGCACCAAGAAAAAAAATTCAGGTGATAAACACAAGTATACTGAAACAGGAAAGACAAAAAACAAAAGGGCACATTAAAGTAAATAAATATGGCAAAGCTGGTCTCCCGTTAGACAAGAGACAAAAAAAAAGAAAAAAAAAAGACTCACAGTAATGGGGGTTTCCTCTGTGCCCCTTTTCTTGGTATTGGAGTCGAAGAGGACATTTCTGCCACGCCTCTCACAGTCCTGGTACACTATCAACCTGATCTGACTGGGATCCAGCTGGGGAAGTGGCCAGCTAAATGGAAGGAATGGTGGACAGAGGGAAGGGGGACCAAAGGGAAAAAAATAAGGAAGATGGATAAAGTGATGTTGAAAAGAAAAAGATGGAGGAAAGGGGATGAAAAATTGAAAGAGAAAAAAATAAATAATTAGCACATATAAACTAATCACGTTGTGTTGCACAAACAGATTGAACTGAATGGAAAAGTGACAATTTAGCACAATAAGGTTGCAATTCAGTGACATAACACATCCAAAAAAAGAGGTTCTGCATAGTTTCAAATAAACATCATTTCAAACAAATAAACAATAAACATCAGAAGCAGGAAAATTAATTTAGTAAATTTCATTTAAGATTTTCCAAAATCTACTAATAGATATGACATCATTAACATTACTACAAGGGTATGTAAAATATATAGTTATCCCTAATAGATGCATACAAACTAACAAAATGTGTTGTTACTTTGTTGAACTGTTTTTTAAACAGTGATTTGATTGTATTTAATAGTTACGATGCAAACTTTCACCTCATATTTAGTTCCTGCAGACTATGTATCAATGTCAAAATGAGCAGAAAACTGACTCTGAAGCTTTAGAGATGGGAGAGGAAACCTCAAGCAAGACCAGTTGCCTTTGTTGACCACCTAAATATAGATACAGATGCTAAGCATGAGGAGAAATGTGAATATGATGTACTTGCAAGCTTGTAATAAACACTGTTTAAGGCATCACCCTTCCTGCTGGGCATGGCAGAGTCAGCTCAGTACATGCCACAAGTGCCTTTCATCTGTTTCATACCTCTAACAGCAGGGAGTCACAAAGCATGTAATAAAACTTGCTGCCCAAACTACCTCACATCTACAACATGCCCAGCTAATATGCAGTTACACAAGTAAACCATGAAATTTATTACTTTTTTTTCTTTTCATTCATTAATCTTAAAAATATTTGTATATTCTTTTTATGGGTTGGCTCCCTCTGCTTTAGACGCACTAACAAGTCAATATAACCAGACTACTATTCCACCGGATCAGTTGAGTCATCATTAATAATTGTCTTAAGTCACTGAGACATTAATCACAGTTACAACTGCAGAGTGACTAACAGTCATGGGATTAGCTTAAGTCCTAGATGGCTTAAACCAGAACTGGAATACAGACAAATACAGAAAATTGTGAAGATATCCTGTGACGCTCCTCACCTTTGAGCTATTCAGCTCATCTTATTATAAGCAGACATCCCAGATTATACTGTAATGTTACATATTTACACCTTGCAGTGGGTATAAATGGCTCTTCACTGAATTCAGAGCCATTTTTGTTAGTGAGAAAGCCTGACACATGACAGAAGACAGGACCAACAAAATTAGGGGTCAAGAATTTCTATCTGATCCAGCAGATAGCTGGGTCGGGCAGATGGACACAGGACTGGATCTAAATATAACCTTTTACTGGGGAGCGGGGAGAATCTCCAAACAAAAGTGTTATTACGAAATGGGTTAGTAGGGAGGGGTAAAAAAAAGAACGCTTAAGTCGCACAAGCTCACATTTAAAAGCAGCACTTCAGCTGCTGGTCAGTAAGCCTTGGCAACAAATACCTGTTGCAGCAAAACTGTGTGAGAGATAGCAGTGTTTTATGTGTATCATTCCAATGCATGGGAGTCTCTGTTGACCCACTTTTAGGGGGCAAAATAATTCAGCCACACAGAGAAAAGTTAGAAGAAAGAAAAAGAAAAGTTATTTACAAGTTACAAGATACAATTATCAAACTAAAGTTATTGAGGGGCAGACGCATACAAGTGTCCTCAGTCTTTATCCTCCTTCTCCATTTAATCCTGAAACACTTTAAACATGCTGCCTACCATTACGGATAAAAACATTAGCATCACAATTCAAAGTAAATTTACATGATGAAACAGAAAGAGCTGTATTGTACCTTACTGCTACGCTATGTTCTTTTCTTCTGGTATCGCCTTTTTAAGTTGATAGTTTTTTGGGAATTAAACATAAAGTCGTTCATCTTTGCATTGCTGTATAAGCAGCCCACAGAAAAGTACTGAAACCATCTAAAATCCATTAGCTCCGACTTTATTAATAGTTCATAATCTAACTTGCAGCTTTACAGTAATAGTGTAGTTCCACAACAGATGCCTAAATGTACGATAACAAGTGCTTGACAAAAATGGTTAACCGCTACCTATACCTTGCTTTGACCATTAAAATGAAAAGAAAGAACGTGAATTTTCCACGAGGACTGACCACCCCTAAGACAAAAGAAAAAAAGATTACATCTGTCTTTCTTAGATACGCTTTCAGAAATATTTTCAACTCGTGTCCTGTGCAGCTAGAAACACATTCTTTATCTGTTCAGGAGCCTCCACATGGATCTTACCTTTTACGTCTATCCCTAAGACTTATGACAAGTTCTCACAGATGAACCAAAACACCTGCATCGCTTCACATTGAGTTTTATGATCTGAGCTTTATATGATGACGTGACCCCTTTTCAAAAGACCAAAACCTTCCCCATTTATCTCTTCTTGGCCTGCGCCCAAGGGAAGACCCAACCTTTTACCCAGGGTACTTAATGTTTGACATAATGCCTGCCTGGTTTACATAATGGGCTCAAATTGCATTGTATGGAGTGGGGTCAATACTCAGCTCTCAGAATTGAGTGTAAGATTACACCGGCTGTTGTTAAGGTCTATCACATGCCTCCTTGCAGATGGACCACTGTTTCACACGTGTGGTTCATTTATAAATTTGGTATTTGTTTTATTCTGTTGAGCTTTTGTGGACACTGTAAGGTCTAAGAATTCTCAGAACCACCACCTTAATTATTGAACAACTTAAATATTAAAATTTCGCTAACCAAAACTTGAACGTCTAAAACAAGCTGTAATAATAAACATCTAACACTGTTCACACATTTTCTGAAGCGAAGGTTCAGATCTTTGTAACAATTATAAAATATGTTGCCCCCATCATGTAAGATAGGAGCTACATAACTAAGTTCAATATTCCCTTTGTTTTATACAAAAGTGAGAAAATACAAAGTGTGACAGAGGCCACGTTTACATGAGTTTTAATTAAGAATTCAATTAATTCCAGATTTCCCTTCTCCTCCTCAGCTGACCAAAGTAAAGTAGTATGCTCGTGTCAAGCTGCTGCTTAAAAACTAGAATCAAAATCAGAGGGAAAATGGTTCTTACTATGTGGTCTTCCA
>CM047989.1:17321740-17335790 GCA_026261665.1 Melanotaenia duboulayi | reverse complement strand
ATAATCTTTTTCTTTTTTTTGTTAAGGAACTTAAAATAAAGTACATAAAATATTCATTCTAAAATTGAATCAAAAAGAATACTCATTTTAATTATTTAGATCCAATACTTGCAGGTCCACTAAATATCCCTTACATTCCCAAATCAGCAACAGCTAGATTCTCTATCTACAATCTACAATCACGACATCTCTATTTGCGATGAGCTTTTACGTAAAATAATACCTATATCTTTACCATGACCCTACAATTCTGAGAAGCCCAAGTGTGGCCACTTGAAATAGTCCTGATAGGAACCTGATGACAGCTGCAGTCTTTACAGAACCCTGGAAGGCCTGCAGCTTTCACACACAAAGACACATGTAAAATAGAGTGAAAATATGCAAATTAATCAGTGATCCTAGCAGCATATAAATGTGCACGATAAGTGCTCATGATAAAAAGAGACACTGTTTTGAGTCATGTTATGACATATGAAGTGGAGTGTAACCAAAAAACCAAAGGGCTTTAGTATCACAGTTGAAACATAGTTCATATGTATCCTTAGTCTGGATAAGATCACGTGTTGATATTAGAATAGAAGAGAATAGAATAGAATAGAATAGACGTTTATTGTCATTGTAACATGTAACATATACAACAAAATTAAGAGTGCCCAAGAGTCAAAGTGAGAGGCTACATTGGTGAAACAATTGATGAGATTAAAGGGTTAAAACAGGATGGGAAACTAAACGTTTATACAAGAGGTTACCACAATGGATATGTTCATGTTCATGTTCATATTCATTCTTTCTTTGTTCATTAACATGCAGAAAAGTCTTTCTTTATGGCTCTCACTGCTTCGCTCCAGTGAAAAGGCATGAACATGACAGACTAAGATTGATGAAAGCCTCACATGACACACACCACATTATGAAAGCATGCATTGGAGGAAGGATGTCATGCCAATCAGGAACCTGAAACACCACTTTTCTTGAACTATCAAGAAAGAAGTGATCACCAGGGTTCGGATTACAGCGGAGCTAAGGGGAGCTTGGCTCCCCTTGAAAGACACAGGAGCTCCCCTAAAGACATTCAACTGATACTTTGAGAGGGAGCCCTAAAAATATTTCACTTTCAGGTTACATTTAATTTTTCTGAAAGGTTTCTGATGTGTATTGAAAAGAATAGCAATCATTTGTCAGCTCTGTGTTTTATTTATTTTATTTAAATTAATTAAATCCTCCAAATGTGTTTTGTTCTGTTTCCTTCAGCACAGTGGACAGTAGCGTTTGTAGCGTGCTGTGAGCTTCCATATAAAAAACACTTTATAAGCTTTCTTTTACACTAATATATATGTGTGTATGCACATGATGTGCAAAGTCATGGTGGACACCCGACAAAGGCTCCCCAAAAAGCTCCGGTGTACTTTGAGCCCTGGTGATTACTATAAATAAGTCAGACGTGGCATAGAAGTTTGAAAGCCAGCATGTAATATCACACATTTCCAGTATAGGTTATACTAAATAGAAAAACAGGTACGACCTGGATTTAACTAATATACACATATCACACAAAAGCTTAATCTGTAAAGTAATGAAAAAACATTACTCCTGGTAAAATTAAAGAAAAAAAATCTGCAAAGGTTAATTGTTACTAATTTATTTAAAGCCTCCTAAATAAATGTATCCTCACCCATACCTTTGCAAATATTTCTGATTTTGGTTGAGATTTTACACATTCCTTCCTTTGCACATCTCAGCGCGAATATATTTATTTACAGCCGTATGCCCCAGGTCAAGAAGGAAGTTTCCTCAGCATGCTGCCAGGATAAGCAATCCGAGTGGGGCTGAGGGGGACAAAGCTATTGCCTGAGGCCCCTGACTGGCTGCAGGATGAGCCAGAAGCTCTCAGTGTAATGTACTGTATGCTGTCCCAGTCAGGTGCTGCAGCCAGGGAAACTGGAGAGGCTTTTTAGGCTTTCCTCCATAGAGTTAGCCAACACGCTGCCCTCTCTGGTATTCTGGAAGCCACAGTGATGTGCTTTGACAGTGTTTTGGGTGGGTGGTGCATCATCAGGGTGACAGGACTACAAAATAACCTTTTTTCTTTTTTTTATTTTAGACACAGCCTGCAAGGTTTTTGTTGGAGCTGCTGCAACAGAATTTATGAATCTGGCATAGATACTTGCATCTTAAAATGTTAGATTTTTTTCACTTGAATTGAGTGAAGATTAAGGTCATAATAATGTAAAATAACAGAAGTCCACTTATGTCATTTGACTCAAGTAATTCTTTCATCTTCTCTTTCATTTGTCCACTCTTCTATTTTGTTTTATCAGTTCCTACAACAACTAAATCACCCCTAACTTTTCCATCATCTCTTACACCATCAATTAGATGGTCTCTGTTTCTCTTTTACAAATGTATTCATTCACCAGGTTTCTCTCATCTTGAATCTTTTATCACTTAATGAAGCACTATAGTCCATTTGTGATACTACCCAAGTGTCCTTTCGAACCATGTCCCCTCACAGATTTCCCTCCAGAGCTGTTTCATGCTTGATGAATGGGGAGCTTATGCCAGAGGTATGAAGAGCACAGCTGACCACTGAGTTAACAGAAACGCCTGCTGCCTGCCCATTTGCTCTAGGACTGATGCCAGCCAATCCCTCCCTCCATTAGCCCAAAAACACACACACACACAGCATTTATGTCACTGGGTGCAGGCCTCCTTTGAGGCCATGGAACGCGCTCTGGCACAAACGTGGGCAACCAGCATCACAAGATGGTGAGCTTTCAAGTTCACTGGTAAATGTATCTACCAGCGTTACAAAGGTGGGAGCAACATTTTCCGATGAAAAGGCTACTTACAAATAAAAAGAGCGCGTTTCCCTTGGTAGCATACCTGACCCTGACCGAGAATGTGTGCAAGAACATACCAATGATCACAGCGACTGCAAATCAACTTAGGGAGTATAAAGTTTCCTTCTGGTGTATGCAACTATTACAAGCGGTTATGCAGCTTGGTGCTTAGGGATATCACATGTGTTTGTGTTGCTGCATGGACTAATAGTTAGAAATCAAAAGCATTTGAGCTTTTTTCCCTTTGACATTGTGTGACGTTATTGCATTTACTCAACTCAAGATTTGGCACCTTCTGCTTGGGATGCACAATAACTGAGTATGCATGTCAGTATTAACCTAGGGCTTGTTAATCAAATGTCAGTGTATGCCAATGGTATGTCAAAATTGTGTTTTATGCCAAATTATGGCTCAGACCTCAAACTGTGTTGGATGTACAAGCTATCCCACTGAAATTTAGCCAGCTGATTTCTAAAATTTCAGTTTTCTTATTTTTATTTTAAAGTTATACAAATTAGGTTTAAAAAAAGAACAAGAGCACATCACTGGCAACATTTTCTAGAATAGTCATTGAAGACTGCTACTTTTTACATTATGTTAATAGTCTGAGTTATTAAAATTTTTTGGATGCGTCAAGAAAAACTAAATAGAAAATAATTTTATCACAGATTTTGGAAGTATTTATCAGGCTATGAATGCAACTGGTATGGACATGAACGACTAAGTGTATTGAATATGTAGAAAGTATAGTGAGATCGTCAAAGAAAAAAAATCCCATTTTTTTCTTTATTAGGAAATGCTATTTATGATGCAACATTTACCAACAGTTATTTCTATTACTTGTATACAGTAAGTATTCAGGGACTGAAAAATTTTAGTTTTAATTAGCAAAAAAGTCATTCTCATTAAGTATGTGCTGATTTCCATAGATGTCAAAAAGACAAGAAAAGTGCTTGTTGATGAAAAACAAAGAGCACAGGTGTTCTGAATTGTTGGACGTCTCATACCTTTGAAGAGGTGCAAGTCCAGCAAGTACTGACATGATATTTAATCGCGCATTGTTCTCAGCATCACTGGCGTAAATTAGCTATGTAGAGAAATGCCATCACACCAGAACAGAGCTGAACACATCAGGATAAACCATCTTATGTTCGTCCAAAACGTAACGGACAACATATCAACTATCTGGCATTGATCTGCCTGTATTAAAGTGGTGAACTGAAGCAATCCCACGTTCCTCTGATACCAGTAGCACATAGTGTCCTCCTCTGCTTTCTGACCGTTCTGACAGACCAATACTGTTGGCAAGACAAAGACAAACCATTTGTACTTTGCTCCAAGTTAGCTAAAGATAAGCTGGGGAGCGTGACTGCTGTGGTGCTTGCCTCGTCTCCTTACTACCATGCATGCTTATATGCTGCTTGCTTATATCAAGACTTAAAGGGAAACATGGGGTGAAAACAAAGGAAAGCGCTGGACGCGGCTCCTGTAACTTCCATGCGGAGAAGATTTAACTAGTAACAATACGATACAAAAACTGGGCGTTTGCTGATGAGTTATTAAGACGAGCAATCAGGCAACAATGTCTGTGTAATAAAGGGCCAAAAAAAGTGCTAATGAGGAAAGCAAAGTCCCACCAAGAGAGCGCGTGCAGCAGCCTCGCTGAAGGCTAGCTTTAGCATGCTAGCTAACCGCAGAAACAGGCACAACACGTCTCCCACGTCCCCTGCACTTTGCTTCAGCGATGTCAAATTATCCCCAAACTATACAGTGCTGAATTGTAAAGCAACCACGAGCTCAACACATAAATCACTCCAAAACTCTGTCATGCGCCCAGACAACATAGCGAAAGTAATAGATAACGCTGGCGTACCCAACGTTACACGCAAACATGCACACAAACGCACACACACGAAGCAGCTACCTGAAAGCTGGATCCTCTTTGCTACATCTCGGGGGTGGCGACGAAAGCGCATTTTTCTTGTTAAAAAGTTTCTGCAAGAGAGTAGGAGGCATTTTGTACCAAAGTAAATTCGGTACAGGTTTATTTTCCTTTCCAAATCCAGGAGCAAATCTTGTTCCTTGTAACTGTCTCCATGGGTGTCACAGTCATATGACAGGCATTAGTCACAGGAGGAGCTGCTTGGTTACCCACTGCATTTTTCTTATTGGTTGATCAGAAGCGGCTACTATAACGAATTACATGATTGGTTGATATTTTTGGCCAGGTACCACGTGGTAAACGTGTTAGCTGTGTTGATGTTTTGTCCGTAATCGTGACAGCATGAAATTTATTCACAGAAAAATTACAAGTGCGTCTTCTGACCGACCACAGACCAGTAATCGAAAAAAGGTGGAAAATATTGTCATCAGGAAAATTATTATTATTTATTAAAGACATTTACTTGTGCTTACATGTGTACATTTGAAGACATAAAGACAAATATAGAAAACAGCATCCTAACAAACTTTTATACAAACTTGAGATTTACATTTAAATTAGATTTACATTAAAATCATGGACATTACATAGAAAAAGTGTAAATACAAATATATTTTCCCCTTCTTATTTTGCATTCAAAACGGGAAAGAAAAATAATACAAGGATGAAGAAAAACAGTTGTCATGAAAGAAGGAAAATACACATCTGCCATCTAGTGGTCATTTTCATTTAACATTGATCCACACATTCAATTGCTTACAAAAACATCCATTTAAACTAAACACTTTTGAAGTAAAAAAAAAAAAAAGTCAAAGACAGTTACAAATTTTAATAAATAATTTTTTTCATTGTGACTTACACTTTAATCATAACAATAATGCACAGAGAATCCCAAAAGATATAGTGCAGTTTAATTTCATCTGCCTAACATACACTAAAGCAGTTATATTATTTAATATTAAAATCAGCACCTTTTGATTAAATTCTCTCAGCTTTCTGTAGTAGTGGCAGCAATTCATCCACCCAAACTGCCCATCTAGTACAAGTCTGCTCCCTTTAGCTTATGCTTTAGAAATAAACCACTAAATGTGCACAAATCTGCTGTCACAGGACAGAGGGCTCCTGTGTGCCTAGCATGAAAGGAAATAAAACAGGATTTTTGAGTTTGTCACTTCTTTCTCTCATCCACTGAAAGTATGCATCCCATTCACTGTCATTACCAAAGTCAAAAAACCTAGCTTTCACTTGACTGGTTTTTAGTGGCCTTTTCAGCTTCAACATCAGAGGCAATGTTTCCTCTCTACAGCTGATCTCACCCATTTTGGATGGGTTGGCATCTTGATCTGGCTTCACCTGCTTATGTAGGTTAGACAGCTCACTGGTTGAGGATGGGATGGGTTTTGCTTCGAGGGTCTCCACAGTGATGGGGCTTTTAAACCAGACCTTCTTCTTATACAAAATGGGCCTTCTCACAATGAGCTGTAGAGAAAATATGCATTTCATTAGGAAAATGAACACATTTGACATTTTTGAAAACACACCGTCACAGAATTTCAAGAGGTTTTCTTACTTTTGGTGGCGTTTTACTCTGGGGGTCTTGTAGACAAGGAATTGCAAACACACACACACACAAAGAGAAAACACTATCAGAAGTAATTTTATAAAATGTTTGATGAAGATATGCATTTTATTAAATGATATATTTCACCTGATTTAAATGAGTCTGTTTGTATTTCACCAACATACTCAGGTTTTTGGTGGTGGCTTGATAAAGAAAACACAGTGACAGAGTTTTGGTCAATACACTGAAAAGCCTCTACCAGATGTTTCACTCTGACCAACTTACTAGGTTATTTTAAGATGAATTCAACCAACACACTCACCTGGTTACGCAATTCTTTTTAATAGGAATGGTAGACGTATCTGCAAACAGAAAAGCAGTTGTAATCATATGAGAACCAACACCCACACAAACTACATAATTCTCAGTCTCAATAATTAAAATGGTTTTCCTTCATATTTGTACAGTGATATTTATTTTAATATACATAAACAATTAAAAACATGCTTGTAATTTTCCCTCAGCATCACCTATGATGGCAGAAAGGTTGGGTGGTTGTTGCATCTGGATGCTCTTAGCATGGCTAACATCCAACAAGGTGGAGTTTTTATTGTGAAGATAGAGACTCAACTGCTCTTTACCAAAAAGATCTGTTGATTTCTCTGTGACAACAAGATAACAAATATATGCATATTATTATTTGTACACACACTTAAAATGACAAAAAACAAACAAATAAGCACACATACCATTTTCCTTTCTGAAGATCTCTGGGGAAGGAATGCTGCTCAATGTTGCTGAGCCACATGAGAAACAGTTGCTGCTGTAATAATCCACATCCTCTTCCTCAGAGCTTAAAGTTGTGTCTGTTTCCATGCTGCAAGATGTAACACTTTGTGGACTTTCACTATCTTTAAAGTCCTGAAAAACGGGTGTGTGAGGGATTGAATAACCTGCATGTGACATTTTTTGGTAGCTAGATTCTTCTGTAGCATGCGAGGCAGTTTGGTTTATTGGGTTTTCGGTAAATGCACAGTTGCTCAAGAGTGATGCCGATTTACAGTTAGACAGGGGTTTAACCTGAGAGTGTAAAGAGTATGCATGGAAGGAAGGAAGAAAGGAAGGAAGAAAGAAGAGGTACTGTAAAAATGGCAAACTAACAATAGCACCACAACAACCATTTTAACAGCAAAAATATGAAGTGATATTAAAACAAATATAATGGCTGGACTGGGTGTTAACTACATCAATGGTCAACTCAATGACACAGGCCTGTAGCCTATATAAACATGGTTCATATTTGGGTAAATATGGTTTATAAGGCTACATTTTCATACTGATTATGATAAATATACACAGAAACCAGAGTTTGTCATACATCAATAGAGGAAAAATATTTATTTATTAATCATTCCACTCACACACTCTAAGCTTGCTGGTTTGACACTGGACTCGTTCCTGTTTTCCTCTTCAGGTTCCTCTGGTAACGTGTAATAACGTTTCCTGGTCAGAAGTATCCTATTTCCTTGAAGTTTGGAAGCAAAAAGTAGAGAATGTCTTCATTCAAGCATTCAGTTAAAATTATTAGTTTACGTATAATTAATCTTTGTCCCTAACTACTCTGAATGTGTAAACACTTTCTGCAGCTGGATGTCAGTTTCTTACCCACTCGCCTCCACTGGGCTGGTTTCACCGGTGTATCTCGTTTGTAGGTAAACCCAGCGTCACGACGGCGTCTAACTCCGAGCTTGTATCGGTCCATTTGCAATCACACAGATTTATACATACGATTTAAAATGTATTTTACCACTATCGTTCTTTATCTATTTACTAGAATCGTAAACGTAGACTCAGCACGCTTCTTCCGGTTGAGTATCCTAGCAACGAGCACAGCTGAGCCAATTAACTGCTAATGACCAATTTTCCTGCAGGAATACCAACTTTCTTTCTTTCTTTCTTTCTCTTTAATCTTGTCTAAAATTAGGCTATATACATTATATTCAATGATCACAAAAATCACCTAAATACAAATTAGTTGCCCGTAAATGAGGAAAATTAAAATATACTTGAAAATGATATTTATTTTTGTTATTTTTTTTAAACTTATTTACTATTTTTTCCATTTAATTTTAGTACTTTTTTCTCATTCCTTGACATTCTCTACGTTTTTGAGCCTGTTGTGGGTCTGGATGAAAAGCAGTCTTCTACCAGTCAGTAGGTTGGTGGTTCACATCAATGCTGAAAACACACCATACCCAGATTCACCAAAGTGTGTTCACGAGTGTGAGTATGATAGAGGAAAAACACTGTATGGATTTGAAAAAAAAGGGCTGTATAAAGTAAGAAGTGCTGTTTAAATGTCTGTGCAAACAGGTGAATGTGGCTCATAGTGATCAATATGACTAGACACTATAAAATGCATTTAGAGAAACATGTTCCATTAATCAGACAATGAAAAAAAGAAACACCAGTTTAAAATCATTCCAGAATATCTTTTATTTCACTGCCCTCCACCTATTCCCCACCCTCCCTCTTCCTTTTGCTGCACCCAATCATTACAAGGATATGGTGCTGATTCCATTTACAGCAGAATAGATAAATAAATAAGTACAATTCGTCTTACTACACGCAAAGAGGGAAAAAAAATCCATTCAAACCGTTGATTTAATAAATATGCTTACATCTAGCTGTCCTCATTTATGTACATCCGCATTGTTTATGCTTTGGGACGGTAATCAACTTTAAAAGCTTAGACATTACTTCTACATGTAAACCCATTCAACAAAATAAGGTTTATTTTGTTTTAAAGTTGATGCTTGATCTATTTGCCCTCATTAAATGAAATTTATCATCAACTTTGCCTAAGTTACATAACCTGCACTTGCAACTGTGGCTGTATGTGAACAGCCTCCTTTGAATGGCCAAAGAGTACCCCCCCAAGTCGAATGTCAATGGTCCCAGCATTGCAGGGCAAACTGCATGCATTGCCCTGAGCCATGGTTAAGCTTTTTTGCTTTATTTTTTTCCTGCTTCTTTTGACCTGACATACTCTTTGTGCAAGGATGGGTAAACAGAAAGTTGTGATTGCACCAGCTGTAGAGCTTGATGACAGTTACTCTGGGCCAGTCTTTTACTAAACAAAGTGCATGCATGCTGAACGTCTGACCACAACCATGTAGCGGTGACTTACTGCAATGAACAATCTAATGACGTGAAGTGTGATTTTGTGGCTCAGGTATCGTGATGCTCCACATGAAACGGTGCAGACAAAATTATTTGAAAGGCAGAAGCTGCTGTTTTGTCTTTATCATCCTAATCCTGACTCAACGGGATGTACATTTTTTTTGTCTAAGTGCACAATGTCGGGGGTTATACATAGCTTTCCATAATTGTGGAAGATCAGAATAGCTCTTCCACTGGCACCCCTGTGAGCAGGTTTCTTATTTAATGAATATCGTTTTTGACTGTTGATGAAGACCATTACTGTCCAAAAGGGAGCACATTTAGAAATGTCCTGAACTTGAACTACACACTACGACATCACACTTGCCATCATACAACTGCATTACTAATGTCCACTTGTTGTTGGCTTGTAAACTTAAACTGATGAGGAAGAGAGGAGAATGATGGGAAGTAGAGATGGTCTGCTCATGTTTTAGGTGTGACCTATGCAGGATGAAACTGAGCAATGATTTGTTTGGATGAATAGCAGAGAACAATGTTGGGAAGAGTTAACATGTCTAAATGAAAACAAATCAAGATATTTTGAATGCATGTAACAATAAACATTGTTGTATCAAAAATATTTCCTCTATATACACATTCACTGTGGGAAAATATGAAAATATCTGTTAAAAGGACAACCTGAATTCTGCTCCTAAGTGATTAAAGATGTCATCAATGCTCATTTTGGCAATGATGTGTTACCCCCTCATGTAAATCAGAGGAGCTGCTCTTATTACAAAGAAGGTAAAGATCTATCCTTTTAACATACAGTTTCATTTTGTGACAGTAAACGCATAAATAAGATGGAAATAGATATAACAATATATATCGTGTTTTGCTTTATTTCAGGTTTTGATTTGTTTTTCATAGCCATTTTAATTCTTCCACAGTTTGGCCAGTTTTGGTTTACTTTCCCAAAGCATGTTCAGCCTCGAGAGACACGTTTTCGACCTACAGCAGCAGGTCAGGTGTAAAAAGTAGATCTTTGTGTCAGGATGCTCGAGGGAAAATTAGGTCTGCTGGCCTTCACATGGAGATGCTGCTATAGAGCTGATCAATCTTGGCCTTGAAGAATTCCTTCAATTCTGGTCTCTTGGCCTTTAGCGTCGGAGTCAGGAGGCCGTTCTCAATGGAAAACATCTCGTTGTGGATGTAGATGTTCTTCACCTTTAAAAGGAAAACAGTCAAAAATTGGAAAGACATTGAATTGAACCAAGATTATTGTCAGTCTCATCTGAGCTTACCTGGTTACGCTGAGTTACCAGGTAAGCTAAGGAAAGCTTCATTTATTGATCAAAATAGCTTAAATGAATATTTTTTTTGTCGTGTTAAAACAGCTTTTAAAGTGTTACTTCCTAGAGTTTTGTGTCACTTCATACACATAATGTATATTAACTGTAATCATCAGCATGTAATTGTTAATGTGACTGCTTTTTAATCATTTACGATCAACATGTAAACAGATAATATTACGACATACAATATTAAGAAACTTTGGAAAACTGCTCTCTAAATGGTTAAGTGTTTTTCTGCCACTTGGGGGCAGTGTCAGAAGTATATGAGCACCTCATGGTTGTGTCAGTGTTGATGTTTCTTTGGATTTACTCTGCTGTGGACAAGATAGGAATCAAAGATCTGCTTTGTGATGGACTGAAACTAAATAATTATTATTGTCCAATGCAACCATAGTCTGTGTACTGCTGAAGAGCATCTCAGTTTTTACTTTTGTTTGTAGACTAAATATTGACTGGCTTTTACTCTAATAAAGTGACATTTCAACAACAACTATTTTTCCCCAGATTCCACTTCGAGATTCGATCTTTTTATTTATTTATTAATTTATTTTACTTTTTATGTGTTTGATGTCTCCTGCCATAGATCTCAATTTCATTTACATTTTTATTCCACTGTGGGAGGTTGGCCTAATTCAAGTAAATCAAAACATGATTCATGCTGTGGTTAAACCCCTCCTTAACTGTACTTTTGAAGTCTTTTTCATTGAAAGATCTCTCTGAAGCTGAGCTCTGAAACGGGGAGTAAACAGAAGAGCACATTGCTTCTCTTAATCTTAAAGGACAACTGACTGATTTGCCCATTTTCCACAGGTTTTTAGTTGGCAGTGGGAATAGAGACAACAGCATTAAATGATCCTTCAGTACCTTGAAATCAGATCACGGCATTAAAGGTTCCTGGTAACTTGGGTGAAAACATGGCACCATACTGTTTTCGTTACCTGCTCAAAAGAGTGGAGGCCACTGGCTTTGCCCAGACGCACCAAATCTTCAAGGATTACCTTTTTTAATTCCTGTTAGCAAATAAGAAAGATGTCACCGTTAAATCTAAATTCCTCCTAGTGGAAACTGGAGTATGAGTGATGTTTCAGTTTCAGTGATGTTTTTTTTACCGTGTTTTTACACAGGTCTTTGTAGGTACCCAAGATGCCTTTTTTCTTGGCCCATTCAGGCATGACTTCAGGGTCAGGAACCACAATTCCTACCAAACAGGACTGAAACAGCAGGGAATACACGGATCAACACAAAGAACACACGCAGAATACTTTCAGGCCACAAATTTAATTTAGGCTGTGGAGACCTACAATCAGAGCAAAAGACCTGATCCAAATTTAAGATTTCTGTGACACCAAGACATTGGTTGATTATGTTGACGTCCTTACCTGGAGACTATCTCCATGAACATAGAGCTGTGCCACTGGTTCACTCCTAATGTAGATGTTCTCGATCTTCTCAGGGGAGATGTATTCACCCTGCGCCAACTTGAAGATGTGCTTTTTCCTGTCAATGATCTTCAACGTGCCATTCTACAGGAAACAACAGATTGAGAAGATATATGATAAGGGGGAATCAATGCCTTATTGTTTTATAGTGCTTAAAGTCGGATTTACATACAGGCAACCATTTGCCGATGTCTCCAGTGTGGAGCCAGCCGTCTGGATCTAGAGTCTCAGCCGTTCTCTCTGGATCTTTGAGGTAGCCCTTAAACACGTTTGGTCCCTTTACGCAAACCTAGATGAAAGAGGAAGGCAGAGCACTATGTTCAAGACGACAGGTGGCGTATACAGTATACACCAACTCCTGTACAGACACCATGATGTTCAAAGTCTGACAAGTTAGCTGCTTATCCTGCTTATAAAAACTATTTGTGGTGCAGTATATTAAGTGAAACATTTCAAACTGTTTAAATAACCCGTTTGTAATCTTTTTTACTCTTGAGATTAGTTTCCTTACCTCTCCTTCTCCCTTAGAAGCAAAGTAGTTCTTCTCAGGAACATCCACGAGTTTGATGAGGTTACATGGCAGCGGGGCCCCAACATGACCTGTTAGTGCATTAAGGAGAAGAAAAAAGTATTAGAGCTTTCTTTTTCTTTTTTTTTCCTCTCTAAATGTGAACCTTTTAGGCCTACAGCTTGGTTTACTCTCCATTGTTAAACAGCAGAGGGAATTCAGGACTAATTCATTGACCACATTCACATGATGCTCATTAAATCTGATATGTGAGTTTCTTACATGAATTAAATTAATTTTGAAATGGTTTTTATTAAATCTAACAGAAAATTAATCAAGAGTGTATTAAAAACATCTCAAATACAAAAACTAGGCAGCAGGGGGCGAAACTAGACTACATTTTGATGACAGTCCTTACAGTAAGTGTTACATAACAGGCTCTTATTTTCTAAAAACGGGCTTAGGCAACAGGTTTGGAGCAGGTTGAGGAACTTAGTTTGTACATTTTGGTACACTGTCCTGTCTTTTGTTCTGCTATACATCATCTAATTTTCAGTGTTTGTTTCAGCCAGACCCACCCTCTTACACAGGGGAACAAAGGTGGAAAAAGGCCTCTAGTCAAACTGTAAACCTACTTTTTCTTGTTAATATATTTCACAATGCTTAAAAGTGAACCTATTACAGAGCGGGAGCTGTAAAGTTCCAACTCTGTCTGATAGTTTGAGAGACAAAAACATGCCAAAAATATGGAAAAAAATACCTGATTGCACAGAGCTAAGTCAAAGTTGTGACTCAGGAGATTATTGCATATGCCTATTATTATTATTAGAAAGACATATATAAAAAATCTTTTCTTGTTACCTTAAACTCTTTACAACAAGGCTTTACCATATTGCTGCTGGGTTTGTAAAGGAAAATAAAAGGATGATGTTTAAGAGCTTAACCTGCTTCACTTTATCAGAGCTGATGTTCACACATTCTGTGATTTTATAGAGATTTAAAGTTACAGCTGCATCATTCCAAATGAATATTCATAATTATCTGAAAGTGTTGGGGTTGTTTTGGGCTTAAAACCCTTTTCATTTGTGCTACGTGGGACCTTTATTTATTCTTCACCAGTAACACATGTACTGATATTCACACATCTTAACAAATCTCACAAGTGTCCCCTTTACTTTGACTTACAAAGTCTGTTTGAACACTTTTGANTGACTTCAAAAGTGTTCAAACAGACTTTGTA
>CM047989.1:17296959-17310096 GCA_026261665.1 Melanotaenia duboulayi | reverse complement strand
ACATATAGTAGGTCATTTGTATCTTAATTTGCATCATATCTTCATACCAACAAAACAAATTCAGCCATGGTGTGTATGTAATGTCCAATGCAACATGTGCAGTAACAAATGTGTTATATAAGTATACCACAATGATGAAATTGTCTTTACTTTTACAAACAGATATCCTGGTGGTTGGTAGGAGAAGCTGAGCTTGTTTTAATGTTTTAGTTTTCTGAACGAGTACAGTTTCTAAGAATTCATTGGCTCCTTTCTCTCAAATGTTTTGTTACAGAGAACTGGTCTTGCTGTTCTGTGATGGAGGAAGACGCTGATTTTTTTTTGTCAGGCTTTCCCATTCTGCACCTGGTTCTTAAGAAAACATGCCATTTCAAGTTTTTAGGCTGTATATCAACTGTCACAATTAGAAGATGCATCAAATATTGATTTTAAAGAATCATTGGAGTATGCAAACATATTTTCTTGTTAACTTGGCACAGCTAAATGTTTTAAAGAAACAGAGGTGGTGCGCTTCATAATGGCAATGAACAAAATGTTCAAAGAAACAAAAGGAGGATAGTCTTGGCAGCGTTGTAACAAATCTATTAACTAGTAGGATTTTTCTAGTAAGCTGGGCCAAATTCAGATCCAAGCCATCTTGTTTGTGCCCGCTTGTTTTTTAAGATGAATGCAGTTATTCAAATGTGTGTTGTGCTATAATTGATATGTCAAATTTTCACAGTCGGACATACAGTGCTAAGAACTCTCTTTATCTAGATTTAGTTTGATTTAATGTACTTTGTGATCGACAAATTCCAAACTCATGTCCATATTTTCTTTTAACATGTGGTATTCAGCTAGTTATACAGATGCAAACTATCTCACTGGGCAGGGTGTGAGGTGTTACATGTAATATTTTGTTGAACCGTTTACATACACAGTTAATCCTACTGTTCCTGATCTAGCTGAAAGATTTTGACCCTCTTGAATTGTTAATGGTTTGCAGCATCACCTGTAACCTAGAAGAGGGCAACTTTCAAGCACCAAACAGAACTGGTGCATGAACTGGGCACAAATTACACAACAATTACCTGTGGTTCCACTGGTGAAACATACAATGGACAAGTCATCCGGTGCTGGTGGCTGTGGGGGGAAAACCAGATGTGGCATCAGTCACAAAACATGCAGCTTATCATGATATGGGACTCTAACTTGCATTGAACAAATTCTTGAAATTTGGAGGTGTTGAGCTGCGTGTGAAGTCAGTGGTTCTCTCCCTTTTTAGTCATCAGTGGGAATGTCAAGTGACAAGTGCTGACATAGAGAATTGTCAGTGTTCATTATGTGGCCTGTCAACACCGATTGCATGCAAAGCTGCTGCAGCTGTCACAAAACATGTATGTGTTTTGCTTTGATGTAATGTCTTTAAAAGATAATCTAAATTATCAGGAGTCCTAAGTTGAACTTGTTGAACATAATTAACTTTAGTGATCTGTGAAGAATGATATTTATGTAAAATGCCTATTTATCCTCTTAGAAACATCATTGTTTGTATAAGATCTATTAGCACAGCTGTATTTCTTTTGTAGTCATACTTACTATGGGTTTTCTGTGGTGCTCTCTGCCCAGAGCCTGTAAAAAAAACAAAATGAAACATGACGTTGGATAAAGAATAACTATTAGTTTTGTTTTTTGTCTTTGCTCTTCCTTGCAGGAAAGCAGACAGTTTCATAGACAGTGTAAAAGGACTCTCATTATGACCACTATCTGCTGGATCAGTTTCTTTTGTCTGTTTACAGTAATTGATTTACTGTCAATGTGTCACCGCAGACAAAGAGGAATGGCAACACTCCTGTTCACTTTTGTGACTGAAGCATTACTTAAATTCTTTAATGCAAGAGACGAGCAGATAAAAATCTCACTCTGCTTGTGCTCGTCCTGTTTGTTCGTGTCTGCGAACAGATCTTAGCAGTGCTTTGTTATGATGGGCTGCAAATAGCATGTTATTTTGTGCATAGCTGGGACACAACTAATACTAGAGTGCAAAATTATGAGGTAGCTGCAGCTACCTGTGGGAAATGTGGGAAAAACGTTTGAATGAAATACTGTTTCACATGGTGTATTTACATGGACCCTAACATGGAATAAACATCTCGCCACCTGATCCAGCTGGAATAAATTATAATCACACACAGAGGCACAACTAAAACCATGTTAAAATTTAATTCAATGTTTTCCTCCTTGATTTTTTTTTCTGTGCACACAGTGGATTAATGAAAAATGATGGGACGGATTAAACATAAGCCAGAAGGTGGTAGTATAGATAAAGTGCTGCTGGGACTGGCATTTTATTAGAAAGGACATCAGCAAAGATTTATGAGTGAAGATTGGATGCACTGTGCAAACATTTCATTTATCTCAAGTATTTTTTTACAAGGACCACTTCTGATCAAATTTAGAATCATTTAGAATTTAGAATAGAAATCTAAAATCATTGCTCAGATCAGACTGATCCAGTTCAACTTTTTTTTTTACATGTTATTGAGAGGCGTGTCATCCAAATCAACATGGAAATGTGGGAGAATTTTTTTTCTTTTTTAGTCAAGTTTATCTTCTATCTTCTAGTCAAGTTGTTTAAATTTGTAATCAGAATCATTTCTCATCTGATTATTTCAGATTTAAGAAATATGTGTCCACGTAGACATGACTAATCAAGGTTTATGTCTCTGGACTGAAATCAATGTCAAGCTTAAAGACCTTTGTTTAAAGGTCGTGTGATTTGGGGTTGTTTACTTTAGCTTTCTGGGTTTTCACGCTACTTCCATCAAGGCAAGACAAGGCAAATTTTATTTGTAAGACAATTCAGAGTGCTTCACATAAAACATTATCATCAGGGCGCAGGTACATCCTACCCAAGATGCAAGACTAACATACATAAATATTCTTTTGTCCCTGCAGTTACTGCCCTGTTGAACAAGCTGAATACGTAGTTTTTTTTTCTTATCTATATATCATAGTCCTTTTAGATATTTATTGTTGTTTGATTGTGCGCTGACTGATTGTTTTTACTGCTTGCTGTACAACAAATTACCCTCACAAGATAATAAAGTTTCCTTGATCCTTGATAAGTCCAGGACAACTTCTAACTCTATATCTATATAAAAGAATGATATCTGTTCAGAAAACATGCTTGTTGCACTTGATATTTTCAACCAAAGATCAGCCAATGTTGCAAATATATTATTAGTTAATGTTAAAGCTGCTGAAAGGCATGGAGAGCTAGAATGTGCTGGAATATGAGCACTAATTTTACATACATACTATGTATCTGCCATAATACCATTATTAAGGACAATGAAGGAAAAACATGTTGCAACAGCTCTTTCAGAAGAGACTATTTGACTATATCCAAGCCTCTGAAGAGTTCACTTGATTGTGAATACTTCGTAAATTCAGTATTACTCAAAACACATTTTGCATCATCTGTGCTGTTCAAATTTTTCTCTTGGATCCTTCATAACTTTGCAGTGATGGCCATACCTCCACTTCCTGGAGAGCCTGCACATGGACGCCACAGCTTACGCCGTGGTCCACGAGAGCAGAGTCAAAGGCATCCATTAGGATGATTCTTTGGAGGCGGGGAGTCTCTTTCCGTTCCACATTCTCCAAAAGCACCTTAGCTTTCTCCATTTTGTCGCAGATGACTGTGGAAATGTCAGCTGAAATGAAACAAGCACACAAGTGCACACACACCTTGTGTGAATATCAGCAAAAAAAAGAAATAAAGAGGAAAGACACACAAAAAAAGAAAAAACACATGTGGAGTTGGTATTCAGTAAGTTTTTGAGTAATTATGATCTACAAGGGTTAAGAGTCAATTTAAAATGTCCATTAAGACAAGCTAGTTCACCATATGCTNATCAATTTAAAATGTCCATATCATTAAGACAAGCTAGTTCACCATATGCTTTTAATTTGAAGCAAATCAGGTTTAATAAATGACCCCATCGCCCCCCATTAATAACACTACATGTCCTGTCAACCACACATTGATGGGTCCAGTCTCACATTTGTAAGCAAGCTCAGTTTAATAATGAACTTAAGACACATTACATGTTGCATTGCAGAATGGCTATGACAGTTTATATGTTGATATCAGGATTTAAATATGCTTTAATCCAGGAAGTTTCACTGTGAAAAAAGGATAAAGACGCTCCACCAATGGGAAAAGCTCCACTGATAAAATCTTCTGCTTGAGTCAATCCTAGCAGTTAAGCTGCTGTTTCAAAATCCAAACACATGCTTTATGTGTCGGAAATAAAAAGCCATCTCAGTGTCATTTGATTAAGACACTGCAGACTTAATGTCTGATTCCTTTAATGAAGTGAAGTCTGTTTTCACACCTCAAACTCAAGAAGAGATCTTCTGTCATTCATTTTCTCATGTGCTGTGTTTATATGGCTGCCATTTATTCACTGGTATGGTTTTGTCTCTAATCGATGTGTGTGTTCTTACCGGTGTTAATGATGAACCGTATAGCATCTGCGCCTAGTGTGTCATAAAGGGGAACCACCACCATGGAGTAGGTGTAGCAAGCTAACTCTGAGATGATCCACTGCAAATCACATACAGAGCAAGCTTCATACTTCCATAGAAATTCTGGATAGATCCTTTTACCTTTTTCTTACTTTACATTCAATGACAGAGTCAATACAGTTTGTCATTCAATGAGAACCAGCCGGTGCACAACAGAGAAGATGAGAGCTTTTGAAAAACTACATTCCAGAGACAAATAAAGGGAGAAACGTCATGAATTATTTAAAGAGAGGAAGTTACCTCAGGTCTATTCTGAGCAAACACACCAATAAACTGGCTGGGGTTGGGCTGGCAGCCCTGGTGAAGCAGGCCTGAACCCAGATGCTCTGCCCGGGCTGTCACCTGTAGACCAAGCAGAGCAAAACCAAACAAATACTGAGTTAAACATCCAAGTAGAAAGAGAGAGAGAGAGAGAGAGAGAGAGAGAGAAAGAGAGAGAGAGAAAATAAGTATTCTGCAAGAGCATCCTCAGAGTGCACAGGAACGCCCCAACGGCAGGTGCCGAGCCGAGCTAGGCTAATTCCCCCTTTTAATTAGAATAATAAAAAAAGAGTCATCAAATTTTATGAACACCTTAAAACTCCTACCACTACAAAGCTCTGCAAAACAAAGAAGAGAACATGGAGAAGAGCCTCCTCAGCTAGCTAGTCCTGAGGCTCAGCTCCTCATGACAGCCCTCACACAACCTGGACCCACCAAATTATAAAAACACAAAGAGAACATTACATTAACTATTCATTAACAACCTAATTACTATTTGGCTCTAAACAGACAGTACAAGGTACCAGGACCAGATACAGACTCAGTGACCACAACTCGTCATTGAATCAGGCAGACCTGGATCCAGACAGGACAGATTGTGTCAGCTCTGTCCACACAGACAGGTGGAGACAGAGACAAGCGTCCTGATGCACTGCAGCAAATATCAACATGAGAGCCCAGTTCCTCTCAAAAATAAAACATGAAGTCAATGACTCTGATTCTCTGCCTGATCAAACCAAAATGCAACACATCCTTAGAGAGAACAGAGTCAGCAGCTTAGCAGCAGCAAAATATGTCAGATTCTGCCACAGCCTGAAGGACAACAACAGCGGACACACCTGTTTACATTTACAGTCCTTGAAACACATATTCTGCTTTCTTTTCTTATCTCTTTATATATTTAATTATTTTTTTCTTCACTGTAAATGCCATACCTGAACTAAAAATCTACTCAGTATTGACGTTATTAATGTATGGCATATGTTTAAATATGTTATTTTGTATTTTAAATATGTGTGTGTGTGTAAAATATAAGGTCTGCATAAGTATAAATCCATTTTCTAAAAACTTCTACAGTTTTAAATTGTTGGAATAATGCATGGAGAATCCATCTATGACAACTATGATAACTATCAAACTTCCCAAACTTACTATGATTGTGAAAGACATCAAAGAAAAGTTGTTTCACATGCTCTAAATTTCCACAGAGGTGTTGCATCTTATTCTCCATTTCCAATTCATTGACTCACTGGTTTCATTATTAAATGTTTTCCACTGAATGCAACTTCAAACCAGCCCAGATTTGTCTACTTGATCTTAAAATTACAGGACTAAACAAAAGAAATATTTTCCACTCACTATTCTTAAAAAAAAAAAAAAGAAAGAAAGAAACTCATAATGCCATGTCATGATGAAGAGGGCAATGCGTGGTTTTGTAAGATCATATTTTTTCCCTGCTGGTTCATTAGAAGTTCTGGTTTATTTTTCAATTTTTCTGGATTTATTGTTGCCAGTTTTGGTTTCCCGTGCCACGACTGTATATATTTGTGTCATTAACGTAGGGTTCAGCCTCTCACTCAAAAACATTTCCACATGTGGACGGAGGATGTAGAAGACTAAATCGCGGATGTCTCTGAATGAAAATTAAGAACTTTATCAATAAAAATCCGCAATATATCAGAATCCTAACTTTTGCTTATTTACCACAATAGAGGCAGTTTTTATTTGGAATCCCTTCAGAAATGTTATCCTCTCAGGACTGCAGCTGGTTACAAACTGTCATGAATGGCACTAACCTCTTTATAGGACATCCACTTGTAGGGCTGGTTTGGGAGCCGTGAGCCTAAACAAGGCCCATCACCTGTTAAACATACAGGAAAGCAAAATCATCATTTTACTTTTACAATTGTTTATTTTCAACCAAAGCCTTGTGAAGCTGAGCATAATAAATTACACAGGATTAAAACAGTTGGGAATAATACGATCTTTAAATATTAGGAAAGAAAATAGAATTCACCACATTTTATTGTGGCAACAATAACTTGAGCAGTCTCAACCATGCTAAAGATATTTGCTAAACAATAAGGTCTGTTTCTGTCTTCTCTGCTTCAGTTCAAGAGTTGATAAGGAGCTGAAAAATCACCATAGAATACACACACAATCATTTAAGACCAATGTTTGTCTTTGTTTATGGCCTAGCCTGAAACTTAACCACCCACTTTCCTCTGTCATTTTTGTAAGCTTTCCAATTCTGACACTAAAACTATTTATTTAAAAAAAAAAAGATAAAACAATTGTAAAATGTCAAATATAACACACTCAGGATCTGCTGCAGCTTGAGACTTAAGTAAAAATATCTCTGCATTGTGAGTCAGTTAGACTAACAAAGATGACCATCACCTTGGCAACAGGAGCAGTTATTTTATCTCTAGCAGCAGACAGATAATTGGAGGTTTTACAGTGAGTTTACAAGACTTGAGACTGCGTTCTATCTCTCTGCATGTGTGCAACTCTGGCTGCAAGAGAAAATGAGAGTATGTGGGTGTCCTTTTACTGCACTGTAGATTATTTCTATAGGTGAGGTGGGTGGGGGCGCTCAGTACTAATACATGCTGCATATATCCTGTGTCACGTCATGCTTTGAGCAGTCTATGCCTTACATTTAAATTTTTTTATTACATTGTTGAAACATAATATAGCTGTTTTGCTGCTAGTTTAACAAAATATCTACTGATGTGATGCCAAGATATGAACTTTTGATCCATATTGGTAAGACAATGGCTGTAAATTGACTTTGTGAGTTAAAACAATGGACCTGAGAAACGAAGTGCATGTAAGTGCTTCCTGGGAAAAGCTGTCCATGTGGAAGAGAGCCTACAGTAATATAAAAATCCTTCAAGCTTCAGCTCTTTATATTGTGGAGTTTGGAGTTATTCCCACCCCTCTCGCATCCAACCAACCAGATATGTGAAGGCCTCTCTGGAAGACCTCATACATGGTCCTTGCATCATCATGGTAATGACTCAGTAGTTTGGAGGGGTCACCCATCATGGATCGCCGGCCTCCACCTTCATTCTGACACAAATAAGAAAAGGCAAGGTAAAGAGATATAACATTAACACCTTGTTCTCTAAACTCAAGATTTGGATGTAATTTCATTTTTCCATCATAATACATTACTGAGTAGAGAGCCAAGCTAGGGAAGAAGTAAAAATAATGTTTTTCAAATGTCATCAGTTCTAAAATGCCAATAAATGTTAAAACGGGGTTTTAGTTTGTTCTCTGTGCTTACAACACTAATGCATACTCTGGGTGATGAGGTCTGAGTCAGGCAGGTCATTAAACTCCTGACACTCATTACACTTCGTAGTGTGCAATTCACTTTACACCTGCAGTCACACCACAGCCTCAGATTGCTTAAACACCCTTTAAATAAGTTCTTAGGTTAACCTCCCACTCCATGAATGACTAAAAATGCTTTCAGCCTCATGTGCCTCTAAGACGTCTGCTGCATGCATGGGCAAGAAAAAATGGTATTTTTGGTTTGGCTGGGATGGTGGTTTAGGTAAACTATGACTGATATTTCAACCACAACTCACAACCATTACATAAAGTTGTTTTTATATGTACGGAGAAAGAAATTTCAATTAATTAGTAAAAAATGAGAATCCCGAAAGTGAGGGGAAAAGATTAAAAAAATTATTTAGTGTGTTTTTTGATTGTCTTTGTGGTTATTTCTAGATCTTATGATGATCAGTTTCGCACATATTTTGAGAATGTGACCATGTTTGTGAGGAATTATTCATATAAAATTATACCAAATGGACACAAAATGAGTAAACAGCAAATGTGAAAACCTCACCGGCACTTCCTCAGATTGGTGCTGCAGGCTGCAGGGAGGCTTGATGGGACGAGGTCTGGTTGCAAACCAGTATGCTAGCACGGCCGTCAAGGCGCCAATGCCCACCAGAGTAGACGTTGGCAGAGAGCGGAAGAACTGGCCAAGCTCATCCATCTCTGGCATCCTCAGGCCACTCATCATCTCCTGGGCCTGCATCTTCTCCATCAGGGTGGAACTCAGCTCTGCAGAGAACAGAGAACAATCAGTTACTTATGATTTCAAAGAAAACTCTTAATGTGCAAATGTTGTCATGGTAATTAAAATAATTTCATAGCCAACTTTAATTACATACGTAAACAAGCATCTTACATTAACTTCAACGTTAACTTTAACTGTGATCTCTAAATTTGACACAGAATAAAGAATCATTGTCAAATCAATAAGTTATTAAACTGAATTGTTGTGTCCGAGGTTTAGAAATCAAGTCCAAGGCACTGATGCCACTGCTAATGGAATAGGAATAGGAATAGGAATAGGAATAGGAAGGAAAATATGAATATGAACAGATAATGTTTAAACCAATTTACAGCTTTGGCAAAACAAAAGTGCTGCAGTTCCCATTTTGGGTGATCTGGACTGAAACAGACAAAACCAATGTCTGGAATATGACAGAGGACTGCAGCCATAAGCATAAAATTAATGATGTGAAAGCATAAGACACTGTCCTGACATAGTGTTAGACATTATTTTTAGTTACAGGGCAAGTCTGCCACTCATTACAACTAATCACAATTAATATATAAAATGACCTAAGTAATACATACACAAAAACTACAACGGATAACTACAGAGATTAATGCAAGTACAAGACGCAAAATGTGACTTTTAAATACTCTAATTAAAAAAAAGGTTTTGTGACACATTAAAAGAGCTGCAGAAACACAAATAACACATTAGTCACATTTGTGGTGACTGCAAAGTAACTCTTAGCCAGGAAGTGGTAAAGTTGGCCCCCTTAACACTTCTACTTATTTGAAGAGGCTGGCCTACAACATACATACAACCTCCAACTACTACACCCCAGTTTCTGTCAAAAAATTAAAAATGGAAAAAAAAATTAAAGGGGTGGGACAGTGGAAGAATGCCAGAATAGGTTATCTACAGTGCAGCAGCGAGAACTGGGAATACAAAGAAGATAAAACACATTCCAGTCATGCATAGTACTCATTGCACATACATTGGAAGATGCATAATTTAGCTGGTGATGGACTGTACTGTATACTAGAGGATTTCCTTCCCTCCCTCAAGAAATGAGTCACATACAGCCCCACCTATTCAGACAAATCGAGCCGAGGCACTGCTGCAGCTCACAGCCAATCAGAATCACTTCCTCTTTCTGCTGCATACACGCGCACACACACACACACTCACACACACACACACACAAATATGGTCACACACACAAATATAATGAAACTGATGATTATATATATATCTCGGGTCATGGGAAAGCTGACTTTTTGACTCATTTGTCACATGCTCTCTGAATAAAAACAGCATTTTCTTTCTTACTGCTTCTTTGCTTGGGGGGAAATTAAACAATAGGGATATACACTGGAAGGAAAGCAGGAAACCAAATAGATGGCTCTTAATGAATATAAATTCAAGACCAAGTTTAAGGAAGAAGACAACAAAGAAGCATGGTCTTTTCTGAAAAACCACACTAAATATAGGGCAGTGTTTCATTTGGTTGTATCATGCAAATGTTGATTAAAATAAGCTGCCAACAGACTTTTAAAAGACTGAGTTTGAGTTCAAAACCCTTCGCTTGGACAGTTTTCATAAAAGTACCAAAATTAAATAGTCCATTGCTTGTTAATTTTTTAAGAGAAAGAGTCTATAAACAGTGTTGAGGATACCTAATATGTTGCATGTGCACCAAAATTCCTTACCAACTGTATGAACCTTTCATTAAAGTATAAATTCTTCAAGCTTCAATCAAGGCATTTGGACCTCTCTGTTCTTGGTTTTTGAAGACATTTCACCTCTCATCTGAAATACTTCTTCACCTTGAGTTGAAAATCTTATCATAATTGACCCAAACACAGAATTTTAAAAAAACTACAATAATGAACATAAACTAGCAAACAAATATCTAGATGATTATATGAGATCCACTGGGGATGGCCCCTCACTGCTGTGCATTTCTTAACTACGACAAAAAAAAAAAAAAACCCACACACTAACATGCTGATAATAAGAGCAAGTCATCGTCTATACAGTAATTTGTAAAGCAGCAGTAACACATGACACCACACTGACATACCGTAATATACTATGGGTATTGCTCATCGGCTCCTCTGCTCTGACTCCATTGCACAATACTTTGAGGTGCTCAACTGTGAATTCCCTGATGCTGCTTCCTTAAACATCACTCAGGTCTGAATTTTCTCTATTCTGTTAAGACAGAAACTGTCACTTGTGACAGAAAATCCACTGTATTCCTCTGATGTGTGTGAAAGCAGTACTTCCTCTCCATTTTCAGCTGCACTGGTGGTCAGATGGTTCCTCTTTCTGTTGATACCTTCTGAGTTTTTGGGGTTCTGGTAATGAAATTGGGAAATTGGAGCAGCTCAAATGCTGGGAAATGTTAAGTCTGTTACATAAATCACTTGCTGTTAGATTTGAAAAAAATAAATAAATAAATTAATATTAAAAAAAACATAAAAAACAATGTTTGCTGGTACTTGGTTAGTTAAACACTGAAGGTATTATATTAAAGTAAACTCAGTTAAATGTCCTTGCCTGTTGAATACTAAGAGCTGCCCATTTTTTTCAAATTAAGTTTAAGTGTAATTTTATTAAAGACAAAATAAAAAGCAAATCTGGCATACTATCTAGTGTTTATGGAAAATTATAATTATATATATATGTATACATATACATACATACATACACATATATATATATAAGGATTAAAGGCATAACATCTAAAAAGTTGTATTTAGGATGAAATGTTAAAATAAATAGATCCTATTCTATATGGCTGTCATGGTCTACGGTGGAGGTGAAGACCCAATTGCAGGCAGTCAGGGCAGGAGGCAGAACTCAGTGCAAATAACGGGGTTTATTCTCTCAAAAGTCAGGACAGGGAACCAAACATGACAGGGATAAACTAACTACATGTACCGCATATGACCACATAGGGGACGTACAAGAATCTGACAAGGAATGACTGAAAACCAACATGGAGGGAGTAATGAGAAACAGGTGAAGTGGATGAATAATTAGACCAGGTGTTCTAATGAGGCAGAAACAGAAACCACAGAGCACACAAGGGAAAAACTAACATGACAAAACCAAAAACCCAAACCATGATCTTAAAGCAGAAACTAATGACAAAAACCAGAACTATAACCCAAAACCACAACTAGAAAACGAACATGACCCACACACAGCCCATGATCGTGACAATGGCATAGTATTTACTACTCTAATAATATAAGATGATAACATATTATGTAATCTTTAATTTCACTACAATTATTTACAATTTAATAATTATGATAGTAGCTCCACGACACTCTAAATCTATTAGCTACAACAAGGTTAGCTTGAGCTAAGTACAAGGATGATAAAAACAGAAACTCTACAGAATTCTTGACAAACTGACATGTAGGTATCTAATTTATTTGATATTTTTAGCATCTTACTTCCAGGAAAAGATCGAGTTTTTGGGAAAAACAACCTTTCCTGTAAAAGAAATGATAGGGAAAATATATCAGCCTAACTTAGCTTAGTACAAAGATAGTCAGAGCTAAGCTAGTTAGCTTAGCATTGCACAAAGAAAGTCAAGGCTAAACAAAGTTATATTAGCTAGCTCTGCCTACTGTAATTAAAAGTCACTACCATTCTATCTATCTTCTACTTATACATTTTATGTAGTTTCTCTAGTCTCTAATTCTCTAATCTGTTCAGACCAAATAAAAATACATAAAAATATTTTTCTTTGTTTGATACAGTAGAATAGCAGATATTCCAACTCCTCGAAACCAATAATAAGTCTCTATAAAGTAAAATGCTGCTTTACATTTTTTATATATATATTAGAAAAAAAAGATAAATAAGAAAATGGGAACTTGACTGTGCTGCCTTAAAAAAACAAAACAAAAACAGAAAAACTCTTAGTGACATCTTTATGTAGTTAAAAGGGCAGTGCACCCAAAAATGTGTTTTATGAGCTGTAAACAACACAGTATTATTTAATTGTGATGAAAACTACCTATACTGTTGATAAAATTAGTCATTTTTAAAAAATTTCTTTAAAAACTGGGATTTTGTGGGTAAAAAAATGGCGCATAACGGTCTCTACAGGATAAAACCAATACTTGTTTTTTGTGATGTGTACTTGGTGCTTCTCGATTTCATGAGAAAATTTTAAAAACCTCCCAGCCCCTCCC
>CM047989.1:17286219-17296766 GCA_026261665.1 Melanotaenia duboulayi | reverse complement strand
TATTTTCTGCACTTCTGCATAGGCTTCACATTTTAATGGTGGAGGTTGCCACTTGATCCTGACCCGCCCACTCTCCGCCCTTAATCACCTCACATCTCTCACCATAATCCTTGGAGTTTCATGTATTTTTTAAAATTTGGCAGTGGGTGGAGTTACGCAAAAAGTAGGGGGTGCACTTACACTTTAATTTAAACTGAGACTAAATTGCATTCATTCCAATAGCCAAACCAACCCATACTCATTCTTACTCATTAAATGCTACCACTAGCAGGAGCCCCTCGTTTTAGTTTTGACAAACTGAGAACTGCTGCAAAGCTGGTTACTAATATCCTTCGTGGCAGTACCACTGGGCTACTAATACATTAAAATACATTTCCTTGCAAAAAGTTTCACTGACATTTTCAACTTTACCATGCCGACATATCTTGCGAATGTTACATTACCAGCACTGGAAACCTAATTGTTGTTGATATTCAACTTTGTTTTTTGGTTATGTGCTGCATTATTATTTATAATAATTTTTATGTTTGATATTATAGTTCAACTGCTGTATCTAAACCATTTTGATGCAGTCATCTGTTAGAAAGCAATGAAGACACCTACACAACATGATTGTTCCATTCTTTGACATAAAAAAAAGTTTCACTTTTTTTCTTTTGTTCTTTTTTTAGTTTGCTGGTGACTGTGTGGTGCAAGACAGCTGTGAAGTATGGTGCAACTGAGTGACCAACAAAAGAAAATGGGTTTCACTTTATTGGCTTGAATGGTTGACTGAGTTGGTAAATAGAGACTCTTCCTCACAACAGTGTGAAAGTATGTGCATTAAAATTGCGTTTTTTAGGTGCCTAGAAAGTGTCATCTTCATGTTGTGTCCACTGGTTAATGTACTTTGGCTGCAGTGGTGGCTGAGCCACAGCAGATTAGTTGGTGTTTAAAAGGAGAGGAAGAGAAGGAGAGAGCACTGGACCAGTTCTAAATATAGACAGACTCCATAACCCACTGACACCACTGTGCAGATAGCTGGAATAAAAAAAAAAGAGTGCAGCTGGTTACAAAAGCATCTTTGTGCTCTAATGCACATATACACACACTCCATATCAATTTAAAAACTGTGAATAGGGGGGAATAGAGCAGGGGTCAGACCCAGCAGTAGTAAAAATAACAATCATGGTGTTACCAGTGTTATTTCAACTTTAGACTTCTTTGTTTTGCGCTTGTATTTGTGGTATTTTAAGTTATTTCATTACTCAAACCAAGGATTGAAAGTAAATTTTTACTCTAATTTGTAGACATTGTAGATCAGACTGTAATAGTCACAAGTATTATTATCTTTAGCTCAAACATACACTTTAGCAAATATGAATGTTAGGGACAAAAATGATAAAATCAAGAAAAAGTCTACATTTACAGAAAGCATTAGTATCAAAACATATTGTTAAAGACATCTATTATGCATTTACAAAATATCAGAAAATATTTTACTGTTTTTTTACTATCTTCTAGTACCATCAATATATATACTTAAAGACCTTATACAACATTCATTTACAAGTTTTTGGGAGTCAAGGGAGTTATGCAAAATAGGCTTGTATAGTTAGTTTTTTTTCCCTGGTAATGTACATGGCTTGAGCACTTAATGTCATCTTCTGTCTAAATTCCTCTGCAAATGTCCCACATCTACAAATCATCCACTTTCTGCACCTGTATAATGCAGCCTTCCAATTTGTGCTGTAGCTTTGTACCATTTTAGAGATTGACTCTAGGAACTCATGAGGCCTCTTTAAAATATGCTTTTCTCTATTCTGGTTAACAGCTAGTTTTTTTTGGCATAAGGTGAACACAGGAAGTTATTTGACCTGCATGGCCACACCAAATCACTCACAGACTCATGTTAAAGTGATGCACACCACTTCCAGAATGTATTTTACAAGTCAAGATGAGGTTGCATGCTTTTATTTGCATGATTACTTTGCATAAACAGAGTAGTCTCTTTACCCAGTCAAAAGTTCTGCATGGTGTCCAGTCCTTTGTCCCATAATAACCTCAATAGCACTCCACAGCCACACACACACACATCCAAACAGACATGTTCGCACAAGTCTTTAAGTTCATTCCTGTTACAGCCTTTAAAGACTGTTGCTTCAGCTGGAGTGACAAAGGAACAGCAGCCCAGCAGTATCCCCTGCAGAAACAGCAAGAGCTTGGTATGAGAGCTCAGTTTATTTATTTTCTTTTGGAAATGATGAATAAATCACACCATCAACTCATGAAAGTAACCTTGATAGCGCATGGGCTTGGTACTAGAGTTGGTGTTTGACTGAAAGATATATATGAACGAGCTGTGCACTCTTAAAGATTTGCATAGTCTCCGATTACAACACTGGTACATGAATTCTGCAGTTTGATTGTGAGAAGCTGCTTTGACAAAAAAGGAGAACATTCTGACAGCAGCCTCTTACTTTTGCTCACATCCCTTTCTGCATAGAATCTGCCTGTTGCTTGTTTGGGTCATGTGACTGGAAAGCAGCCTCCTTCATTGGCTACATGTGCAGTGCACATGCGTTTCACTGGAAATGAAACAGGGCTGAACATACACATCTTTCATATATAATCAGACAACCAGACATAAAATTGTGATGGAGCTGACGAGTGAGTGGAAGAAGTTGGACTAAGGGCATTGTTAACTTATTTAGTGTACTGTTTAATACTAGTCAACAAGCTGGTCCACAGATGTGGACAAACATCCATCTACTTTCTATGCCTGCTATGACAAACACTGATTGTAATCAAATTCTCAAAATAAAAACCCCATTTTTTTTAGTTGCCCCACTAGAACTACACTCAGGATTAATCAATAGTTATTAGATATTTCATTATTAGATATGAGATATTACAATGTAAATCTTGATAGTGGGGACATAAGGGTTATGTTTCACATCAAGCTGTGTATTGTGCCATCTTTAGAAATCCTTAAATGCTTAAAATAAAAGCTTAACAGAACTATCTAGTATAACAAAACATACTGATTTATTTTTATTTGGCTTACAGATAAACCTTGCAACAGCAAGCACACAACTGACCCATTTACATCTTGTGTGGATCCCGATTTCTCATTCCTAGTTAGAAGTTTGCAAGCTCAAGGTGGATATTTTCCTCAAAGTACAAGTGTGACTTATTGTTCTGGAAAGAGCTACTAATTAAAGATCTTTTAGACTATTCTTAAGGTGTGCATGTCTGCACATGTCTGGTAGTAGGAAAAGGGGAGGGTGAGGTGCATCTTCATTTATGGAAAAAACGGTGGTAGCTTCCGGGAAATTAGATTGGAACCCACCATTTTATACTGTAAAACAGTTTTAGTAGAATATGATATCTAAATATTGATATAAAGGAAAGTCTCTAGAAAAATGCTTCATTGTCATAAGTGAATTGTTTTGCACAGTGCTACATATAGAACTAGGGATGCAACTCTAAATTCTCCCTGTGTGTGTGTGAGAATGGTTGTGTGTGTTGGCCCTGCGCTGGACTGGTGACCTATCCAGGGTGTACCCTGCCTCTCACCCGTTAATGCTGGGATAGGCTCCAGCTTACCCGCAACCCCTAATGGATTAAGCGGTTCAGAAAATTAATGAATGAGGTGTATTGTCACATCAGCAATCTGAATCCACCAAAAAACATTTTATGCTCCTTATTTATGAGAATTCTGATACTTTTCAAGCCTTATATTTAGAGAAAAGCCGCAGAACGACCCATTTGATATATCACATAATGAACCACTCACTTGCTGCATCTGGCATTCTGGTCCACACTCCTTACCACTTAAAATCACCTTAAGATGTGGTACTGGTGCATCCCCATTTAGGACAAAGGTTTGTCAGATCTTAGCTTGTTGTAATTTAGTCTATCAGTTTAGATTTTTTACTTTATTATTACATTGCTCATCTGTTCCAGAAATGTTCTTGGTATATTCAGTCAGCTGTATATTGTGTTTTGAAATGCAACAGAAGGACCAGATCAGTATCAGCTAACAGTGAAATTCGATCCAAGATATAAACTCTATTGAAGAAGCAAGTAGCTTAATTTATCGGATTAAAAAGAAGTGATATTGAGCTAAAATGTTGGGAATACTGATAAATGAACATTTCAAGGAACAACAGTGAATAGCTTGGGGTAAGTAGACTTGCTGGAAAGCTTAACATGTGTGCACAGTTAAAGGCAGTTCAGAGGGAACATAATGGGCCCTGTATTATATCAATTACAAAACATCCAGTGCACATGCTGTGAATGAACAGCTGGGCAAAAGAAAACAATTTTTTCAAACATTATAGTGGATATAGGAATTGGCTTATGCAGGGTGGGAAACAAAGACAAACAGGATCAGGTTCAACATTTCAGCTATCATAGAGAAAAGTACAATCCAGGAAAACCTTTACAGCTGTCTATATGTTCATTAAAAACTTGTCCGTTTAATTAATTTAATTAAAACAACTACAATGCATGAATTAGAATCCATAAGGATAAGTATTCAAGGTAAAACAGAGGGCCATAAAATTTAATGGGGCAAAAAGAACTTGAGTGACTTTCTGTACATGCAGGTTGCATGCTGGATACTAAACACCTGAATAGTAGTGTGACTAGTTGCCTTTATGAGGACTTGTAAAAAGGTTTGAAGAACATTACACTACAAAAGCAAAATGAATAACACTCCCGAAAAATCATATATATTTATATTAAAAAATAAAATTAGAAGCTCTGCACAAATGCACCAGCTCCTCATTTCGTGCCACCTAGGTTTTTCTTCTTCTCTGACAAAGAATCCACTTAGCAAGGATTTTGCTGCAGTGTGAGTAAACTGCAAGCTATGCAGTGGAGAGGTTATGCTTGTGAATGGGCCAAACACACTTCCGGTGTCCTGTAAGGCTTAAAGTAGAGGAAACTCAACCTGTCATCCTTAAGCCCCGCCTCATCGGCCCATCCGAGGGCCGTCACCAATGATTAGAGTCCAGCGAGGGGAGATTACAGCCTATTAGCACAGAGGCAAATGACCAGTAGTAACCTCACTACAGCTTTCATATGCATTATTTATCTAAAGACAACCTGCTCAGCTTCAGTCTTGAAATAGTTCCTCTGTTTTGCAGCTTCACTTGCATCAGTGCTGTGTCTCTTCTTTATCAGCTCTTTTTAATCATATTCACGAAGCAGCCATTTTTAAACAGTTATTATCTCTTGTTATCGTTGTCTTGGTTATGCCATCCCTGTACTTAGACCACCTTAAAGGGTTTAACCCACCATTTTCCTGCCACTGTCTCTAAGGGATAATCATACAGATACTGTGGCATGCATGCACACAAGACAACCACACCACCTCCAGAACTAAGGTGAAGCACAGCAGATAACTCCTGTTATTCGTGGAAAAAAACACAGTTATAGATACAAGCACAAGAAAAGACTAGGGATAAACTGAGCAGAAAGGACTGCTATTGTACATACAAGGAAAAAAACTCAAAGAAAACAATATAAAGACACATTTAGAGCTAAGAAACTAAAAAGCAAAGCAAGCCAGGCATCTAAAATGTAACTGCAGTGCAGAAAGAAGCAGCAGTGGTTTAGGCAGCGGCACTTACAAAGGCGTCCGGTAGCCGGTGAGGCGTGATGTGTGTCTGTGTAGGTGTGTGTGCATGTACATGTGTGTGTGTGTGGTGTGTCAAGGGGCATCAGGCGGATATCACATTGCCCTGTGCAAACTAGTGATTACCTTCCCTCTGGCACCAGCCAGATTAAGCTGAGGCAAGCAAGAGAAGGGCAGCAAGATGCGTTTTGGCCTAGTTTGGGCCTTGCTGGCTTCCGTATCACACCACCCTGAGCTCGACAGACGCTGCACACTCTCACCACACCCACCCACCCCTCCCTTTCTCCTTCCACTCTCTCTGACGCTCTGCACCCATGCTCATCCTCTCCTTCCATACAACAGTGACAGACAAATATATGTACAGGCACATATAGGCAAATAATCCTGCGCTCATATTGCTGAGGCTTTAACGTCTAAACAAATTGCAGAGGACTACGTTAGCTGAGGATGTGATCATTTTGATTTGACTATCCAATTGGAAGGAAAGATTGCTTTTAAATCTCAGTATGGGGGATAAAGACTACAGGACACAGGACTATTTTAGCATCCCCACCTTTTTTTTTTTTTACACATGTAATCAATTTTTGTGTGCTCTTGAAGTAAAAACTATTTCACCGTTGTGCACATGCACATAAGCCAAAAGGGAAATAAAACAAGTGGCAAGTAAAACGGCATATTACTACTTCTGTATGCAATCATCTTCCTCTTTTTGGTAACTTGTTTGTGAGGAAATTTGTTAATTCGTCAAAATGAGGAAACACGTATTGGTTTCCATGACAGCCTTTTTTTTTTTTAATTTGCAAACATCTTTACAAATATAAGGTTTTCTCCCACAACAGTGTGAGACCCAGGCAGACATGCTTCAGCACTTTAGGCAGAGAAATTACCCAGCACACAACTAAATGAGAAACAGTAGGCACAGAATGCTGAAACAGCAAAAAGACTCTCAGACAGAGAGCTGCCATATGGCTTTGAGAGCACCTTTACTAGCCAATATTAAATTATTTGATTTTATTTGTACAGGACATCGTTCTTCCAAATTATTTTTAATACATACCAAGACAAAACATGACCTCTTCAGCTGAATTTGAATCACTAGTTCTCATACAGTGAACAGTCACTGACATTTATTATGCAACAAGAAAGAGTGCTTTCAAATATTGTCCAGTTATGCAAAGCATCTATTATATGTAGGTATAGAATTAAAGGCTTCTGCAATCCAACATCCTCTCTCCTACAGTTTAAACTTAATTAGAACTGCTATCTGGACACTGTTTGACAAAAAGAGAACATGTTATATAGTTATGGGTAAGCTTTCCTTTGGAAAGCATTACAATTATGTTAAGTCTGAGAATATTTAATCATCACTGATTGGTTCCTGTCAAAAGGTATGGTTAAGTCACTCCCAATTTTAATTAAATATTGAGGAAAGAAAAGAATAGGTTTACGGGTTGTGAAGGGCTACAATAGCTGGGGATCACAATAAATTATTTATACCGAGGAGCAGCAGGGTGTAAGGATGTAATGTCAGGTGAAAGATGTCATGAATCCTCCCTAGAGGCCTCTGTTGGTTTTACTTTACTGAATATTGTTCAGTTAAACAATTCAGCTCCAAACAAAAGTGGGTCCTTTTCTGTTACAGGGTTGCAGGTGGGGTGTATTTAATGAGCAATGCAGCCAATGACAGCACATTTTAATATTAATGTGATGGCCACATAGCCCGCTGTGACTGGATGTTTGTTCCTTAGCAACAATGTAGTGTAAACCTACACTGTACTGGAGGAATACCATTAAGCTGCAGCTTCTTACTTGATTCCCTCAATGCAAAGTGTGCGTTGTAATGTCTCCTTAACCTTACTGTACACACAGCTCGAAAGGGTGATTCCTTTTAAAAAAATCTCATCAGGTATATTAGAGGTCAACAACTGGTCTCTGTTAAGCTCCACAGCCCCCTACAAGTCGTTTTGCGTTAACAAGGGTGGGGGTGGTGTCGGCTAAAACCGGAGCACGCCGCGCGATCCAGTTTGCCGGTAGGCCGCAGGATTTCAGCACCCATAGCGCCTGGACAGCTCCGTCCAATCAGAAGCGCTCTTTAAAACGCGTCATCCTTCCTCATCCTCCTTCCCTCCCTCCATCACTGCTGGGGCATGGCGGAGGACATCTCAGTCAAAATGCTGACTTTCCTAACCGGCTTCCAGTTTCACAGAACCATGTTGTAGTGAATAAAAACCCGAATGTGGACCTTTGCGCTGTCCCGTTTTACACGAAACACGCTGTAGCTGATCAGCAGTTCTTAATAGGACGTGAGATACGAGCTAATGGGGGTTTTTAAATGACGTGTGTCCGGTTTCTACGCACAATGTCACACGACCTTAGCAGCTGGCAGGCCTTTAATGCACACGTTTATCCTACCTGTCTGGTAATAAGAACAACCCTTGGTTTAATAGCTGGATTTCAGTGTGAAACATTGCTAACCACCATCCTGGACAAGACGAGTTTAATTACTCATCTCGTGGATGTCGGCATGGAGTCAGCCGCATGGCAGTCTGTCCTGTCCATGCACCTGATGAAAGGTAGCCACAGCCAACCCGAAAACCCCCCCTTGATGTTGCACAATTCGACCTGGCGGCTATAAAGCTGAAATCCAAACCTTTTACACACACACACACACACATATATATATGTGCCGCAAATTTATGTTGTGTCAACACATGTTCAGCCTAGTCTTACAAAATAAAAATAAAAAATGCCACCGGCTTCATTCGAATCAGCAGCAGTGTGCCGCGATTAGCTTAAAAAATGTAAGTTGACGGAGAAAGAACGGAAACATCGCAGCCATTGTAAAATGAAAAAGCCGGCTGAGAGTGAGACACAATGTGAGAGGCAGGTGCATGGCGTTTAGCTTCTGCCCGGCTATGCTAACCCTCCTCTTTAAAATGAATGAAAATGGCCAAACGGATGCCTCAAACTCACCTAATATAATCCAGAGCGACCCAGAGACCAAAACGAATGCGAGCATGTCTTTCTCATTAGGTCGGGTGTCCCGGTGCAGGAGCGGCTCAAAGCTGCAGCATCGACTGCAGAAAGTCGCCGACAATCTGGGAGATTAAAGAGGGAGGGGGTTGTAGGGAGGAGGGGGTTGACAATATATCTAAGACAGACCACCGTAGGGGAGCCGACTATGTCCAGCAGGTCTTACTGTGCAGATCTCGCCCGAAAAAACAAAAACTACGCGTTGACTAAAGAAACAGACTCAAAGCATCCTTCCTCCTGATGGATTTTCCACCTTCACCTAGTTGGCTGCTGCGCAATGGAAGACACGCTGACATTAACACGCTTGCATGTAGGTCGGTCGACATCAAGGTTATTGGGGATGAAATGCCTTTTCTTGATGTTGAAATATAAGCCTCACATCAAATATTTGTCTTAGCACACAATTATCCCGCACTCGTAACTGAAAGCTGTAATTTGGACATTAACGTTGACTGTGTTTGAAATTTATAGGGGGAAAACAGTTAATCTGCTGTTGCGCAAAACATGTATCAGGATGTTTAAACAGTCCTTTACCCATTTTTTATTATTATTATTATTATTGATTTATTTTAAGGGATTTGCTCGGTAGGGTAGCATACATCACGCCATCCCTGCAGCCGCGCACACTGACACGGAGTAACCTTGCATCAGATTCACGTGGTACAATAAGACACTCCCAATGAACTAAAGTAACCTTGAGAAAGGCTGACACAGAGACATAGGGTGATTGGCATGATTTGATACAAGAAATTAGAATTATATAAAAACTCAACAACCACTCAACTGGTATTTAAGCACATTCATGTGTGGATGCACCACACATGCACCTGCTCTGACTTTCTACAAAAATCATTTCTGTTTTATTGTGATGCTGCGTCCTACTGAACACTTAAACTAGTAACCCATTTCTTTTTGATAACGCTGCAGAGAAAGCACAAAAGGCGAAAAATACAAGACAGTACTCTAAAATTGCCAAGCGGTTCACCCATGTAAGATGATAGGGAAACAGGTAAATCAGGTTGTAGACAGTGAAGGTTGAAATTTTAAAATCTTAATAAACTTATCTGCGATCTGAAAGGATATAAAGAGAGTGAACACAAATGAGTTAATGGCACCAGATTTGCTTAGTTTGTTCATTTTGCAATGAGATCAAAGATAAAGTGTCAAATTAAGTAAAGTGAAGGCCCGGACACATGTTCAAAAACAAAGAAATCTTAGAACAATGTGAAAAACCCTAAACAAAATTAAATTAAAGCAGCAATTAAATGGATCCGAAAGTGCACGGGCAGCCAGTGGAGAGAAGATAAAACCATTTTTATAAATCTAGATCATCACACTGCATGGCCTCCCAAAAACTTGCCACCTGGATGTTACTGAGAAAACAGGTACAAACCTCTTATTGGATAATTAATGCATAGATAAATATCTTTCAGACAATAAGCTATTTAACCCCAACTAACGCAATAGTTTCTCATTTCCACAACCACGTGGAAAGAGACATCCTGTGGTCATGGAAAATATGTTAGTCTGATTAAGAAAATTAAATCATTGGCATGCATCGAGCAGAGAAAACGTCTAAGAAGATTGCAGAAAGTATTAAAATTGGGTTAAAAATAGTTAAAGACTGGAAGGATAGTGGGGAACAATCTTCCAGGGAGAAATGTGGTCAGAAAAATCCTGAATGATGTCAGCGATCGCTTAAACGTTTGGTGAAATCAGATAAAAAAAACAAAACAAAACAACAACACTATAACTCAGGGCTATGTTTAATAATGAAAGTTAGAACATTTCTGCATGAACAATGCAAAGGAAACTCAAGGGACTGAGATTGAACAGCTGTGTAGCCATAAGAAAACCTTCATCACAACAACTGTGAAGAAGGCCAGAC